>JAHWXV010183057.1:0-24363 GCA_024586415.1 Phrixothrix hirtus
TAAAGGTGAATATTTTGAAAAACAATAAAACAGTTTGTTTCAAAAAATTTGTTTTCTTTCCTAGTTTTTGTAACTACTTAAAAGGCAACCCTCGTATATAGGGTGATTTATTAGCTCGGTGACAAATTTTGGCAGGTGACAGCTGATGTTATTTTAAAAAAATATTTTCATATAAATATGAGGCCAATTTTTATTAGTTACGGAGTTATAAGCCTCTGAAACTTTCTAAAGGAAAATGGCAATAGATTTTTAAATAATTGTATTTAAATTATGCTGAATATTTGAAGAAAACAAAAAAATAACATCAAGAAAATGTATTTTAAAAATTATATTAAATGCTCAACATGTCCACCATCAACTTATATGCAAGCCTCACATCGACGAACCAAAAACTGTGTCGCTCGACGAATGATATCTGCATTGCGTATGTGATCAGCCACTTGTTCAATTCTTCCAAGTAACTGTTCACGAGTAGTTATTTCTATTTCATACACATGTTGCTTCATGGTACTCCACACAAAATAATCTAGGGGATTTAAATTTGATGATCGAGGTGGCCAGGGTATTGTTCCTCCATGTTCAATCCATTTGTTTTGAAAATTCTAATTTAACCATGCAATAACTGGCCGTTCTCGATGCGGTGGTGCACCATTGTGCTGATAGCACATATTCTCAATGAAATTAAGTGGTATATTATCAACTAAATCGAAAAGTGTAGTTTCTAAAAAATGTAAGTACATATCTGCATCTAAACGATTATTTATCATATTTACAGGTAAAAAATTGTTGTAGAAAAGACCACCCCAAACGTTTATACCTAAGCGTTTTTGAAATCGGCGTGCTCTAGTTACACGGGGATTATTCAGAGACCACACATGGGCATTATGATAATTTTTTATGCCATTTCTAGTAAAAGTAGCTTTATTGGACCACAACACATGTGAAATAAATTCACCATTTTGCACTTATTGCTGCAAAACCCACTGGCAAAAATTTAGTCGTTGCTTTGCATCTCCGGGTTATAAAGCTTGTACATTTTGAATATGAAATGGATGAAGTATCTCACGCCAAACAAAATTTTGACTTAACTGTAAATTGTTTGCAATACGTCGTGTACTAATTGAAGGATTTTCGTGAACAGCAACATTACATTTTCTTCATCTTGTATGTTTACTGCATGTGTACGAATTGCCTTTGGGGCTGGATTACTTGTTTCTCGAAGTATTCGAAATGCCTTAGTAAAAACAGTATGAACAAGTTGATGTCTATTTAGGAACCTTAGCTGATATTTTCTGGTTGCTGCTCTAGCGTTGCCATCACAAAACCCACATACAAAAATTATATCTACGTATTCTTCAGTTGAAAAAGAACTCGCAAAACATAAAATTATAGCACGTATAAATTTTGACAGTAAAGCAAAAACAATGTTGTAATTAACATAGTCTGCTTTTTATTTTATTTTTTATTTTTCATAGATATTGCTATATTTTGCTATAAAGTTTTAAAGGTATCTAACTCCGTACTAATAAGAATAGATCCCAGGTTCATATAACATTTTTTTCTAAAAATCACGGCAAATATCATCTCTCACCGAGATAATAAAGCATATGTATTTTACATTTATTTCAGGTTTTGAAAGTTAAAAGAAGTTCATCAAATTTTTCAGTGTAATCACGGTTCTACATTTAAATAATTTTGCTGCTAAAATAATTTGCGGATACAATTACACTAATTAAATGGCGTATTTCGTATTTTAGAGAGCATACAATAATTATGGATAGTGCAGTAAATTCATTTTATTCCAATTAAAATATTCTGTATGAATAATTTTAGGTTTTAAAATTCGATAAACTTGAAATAATTTACAAAATAATTAACAATAAAAATGTGTTTGATAGTTCCAAGTTATAACTATTATATAATACGAAATAAAACAGGTAACATCAGATTAATGCAAGTACAATTAATAATTAATAAGTTAAATTAGAGACTTACACCAGTCCAAAATTTATCAACGAATAATTGTTGCATACTACCCTAAAATATCTCAGTAGCGTGCAATAGAATAATATATAACTTCTTCTAGGCAAAGTAAACCCCAAAATCTAGAGACGTCCGACCCAATTTGGAATAGCCGAATAATATAAAGAAAATATTTATGGACAACTGTTAAAAGCCTCACGACTATCATGATTTAAATAAATTTCAAACTTCTTGTTTCACACCAAATTTATTATTTTGTTATTCGTTGGTATTCAATATACTTCAAGGTTTTTTTGCAATGTTTTATTGTCAGCTGAATGCTTATAAGCTTTTACAGTGATTTATTCATGTATCGAAGAAGTATATTGTCAGTCACTTTCTTTGCCCGACTTTACCTGAAATTGCAGACTTTTTGTGAGCCTTTGCTCTGTACTTTATTTCCTGTTTTATTAATAAAAGACTAAACCAAGGAATTATTAATCTTATTTGATTCTACTATAGAACATATTTGTTCTGATATTTGTTTGATTCACTACCTATTTACTATAAAAGCCAATTTGTTTTAAACAAATTGCTGTATTAATTTATCTACATATATATTTCATCGTTCCATGAACCATTTAGTTACTCTAGTTGTGTAACGTTTAATAGCTATCCGGAACTGATTGCCATATTATTTATTTGTAATGTGTCAATTTGGTATGCTGTTTAGTTATTATGTGTATATTTTAGCTGAGCGTTATTTAACTGATGTGTTCAAAATGTCTTGTTGATGGCAACTACTTTAAGGTAATTGATTTTAATTGTTTATAACGGAGCAGGCTGGTAATATGGGTGAGTTTAGAATCTACGTGTTTGATTAAATCTTTCGCCTCGTGACGAATAGGCACTTCGAGCTTAAATGTTCCGAATTCAGTTCGAACCGTAATTAAAGAAGGAATAAAGGCATCGCTTTAGTTCAGACGCTCGATAATAAGAAGAATCAGTAACTCTATACAATCTTAGCTTCTGTTACGGAAGAGGCGTATTGAATTTAATCTATTGCCTATAGTTATATCAATAAAAACTTAGTTCAGTACATAATTTACATAGAAGTAATTGCGACCGTGTCATATAAGTAATCGTTAAGTTTTAATAATTTTCGGGGACTTTTTATATTGTCGCTAATCTAAAATTCAAACTACCCCATAATTTCAAATTTCTGTAGCGCAGAGGTTCTAGGCTTTATTTACATTTGCGGTTCGGACTTTAATGCATTGTTATTGTAACAAAATGTCTTTAATTTAATCTTTCCATTTCATTCAATTTCTATTTAACTACATTTTGTTACTTAATTGGTATATTTCATTTTACGCAAACTAATTTAACTTATCTATTATGTATAGGGTACGTGTTAATGATTTTTCAGTTTTATCGTTTTCTAGTAATGATAATTGATCGCTTTTTTTAATTGGATTTTTCTTGTAACAAATTTTAACTAATTTAAATTAAAAGTATAGTTTACTAGTGAAAAGTTGCAGTATATTAAATTGTTTGTTGTTAATTGATTATATGCAGTGTATCGACACATATGTTTATAAATTGTTCCTACGCTTATTTCAGCCCCCTAATTTTTGTTGTCTAGATATATTTTCAATATAAACTTTTGATAGTAGCTAATATTTATAATTCAGTTTATTTACAGGGAGAACCTATATCCTCTAAGACAACCGAGAATTTGGCCCAAATTATTGCGATTTTTGTATTCTGCTATATTAGGATTAATCGCTTTGTTAGTATACTTTAGTGTGTATGAATGCACTACTTAAAAAAATGCCAAAAATCCTTTGTTATTTTGCTTAAACTTTAATTAAAGGATTGGTATGTTCTCTTGGTGCTGCAATTCCCATGTTCCTCTGTTTGTAACATTACGACGTTACATGAAATTGTTTATTTAATAATAATTCAATTCCTTTGAGTTTATTTAATTTGATAACGAAATTTAAATTTAATATATTAGTTTATTTAGTTGCCGTAATTTCAAAAACATGATAACTACACGTTTAGATTAAAGTTATACTAATGGATGGTGTGTCAGAAGGCTAGGTGTGTGGCAATGACTGTTCATTTATCTTCTCGATTTTGAAAACCAAACGAGAAAGATGCGTTGCTAAGTGGGTAACAGAATTTACATGTTATTCTAAATCGTTTAAGAGAATTAATTGGATAAGACGAAAAATGTGTTCGTTACCGTTTAATAAATCAAATAATAAAAAGAGTTATATAGAATTTGTTCCGCCTAACGATTTATGGTGGTAATAAATTGAAGTAGGATCAAACGAAGCAACAATGTTCTTTTTTAATGGGTTGAGCTCAATTTCAAAATGAAACTAATTAATACTAAATTTTTGTTAGATTATATAAAATGGTCATAGTAATCTAAACGTAAGTGGTTATAAATTGTCCAGGAATTGCCCGACAGTAAACTAACCCATTCTACGGGCATAGGTACATAGCTCGCCTAAATAAAATACCGTAGGTATAATGATCCTAAGGCGTAGACTATAGCACCTCAAATTAACTGTCAACGAAAAACGAAAGTCGGTTTGTATTCAAAACAATTTGAATCACTCTAAATTGATCTCCTTATATTATACAAATTACAAAGAATCTAATGGAATTTTCCTTTTGATTTTGAAATTAATGTCTATTTACTGTAGATTACAAACGTCATGTTTTATTTATTGGAAAAATATTAAATTACCAAAAATCCATGTTCATTTTAGTAGATTGTGTAGTAAAAGGAAAAAAATAATTAACATTCCTACACGTAACACTAAATCAATTAGCAATTGCACTAATTGGATTAACGGATAATTTCTCTTAATTAAACCCAAAATTTTTCGGAATAAAAATTATATTAATCTAATTTTTTGTACTTCTTGCTTTAGTTGTCTCTGATATTATACATTTTTGGTTATTAGCTTAAGATAATGTGGTTGATTCTGTTACATGATTCTGCCGACAATAATTTGAATTATTAGAGCATCTGATGTTATAGCGTAACTAGGTACATGGTGAAGCTACCAGCTTAATAACAAGTTACAGTAAGACCATATTATTTATTACTCATGCTGTATCTAGGAATGTTTGATTAAAGCTTGTTAACCTACATGTTGTTTCTTTTTTGTGTACATCTAACTAACATATTATAACCAACGCGAAGCACCTCAGTTCGAATACACTATAATAATCCTTTCTATACGATCCTTCAAAGGGCATGGAGCCCATCAATATAAGCAAATTAATGTACTTCGCAACTCTGAATCTGAAACATCCAGTTAGTAGTAATTTTGCTCCTAATTTAAAAAGGAAGTAGAGTTACAAGTTTATATTAGGAACAAGGTATATAGAGATATTCTAAAATGCGAAGTTCATTTTACTGACGTCACCATGTGCAGACTACTACGTGGTATATGGTTCAGAAACCTCATGTAGATGCACTGTAGTATATTGCGCAAATTCCCTATACATTAACCATAACACTTGGCGATGCCACAGCATGCCGCAAATACATTTAACAGACTTTCTATGTTGAATTGTGTAACCATTTAACAGTCTTCTAGGGTTCTAATAAATTTGAGGACTTCTGCTCATATTATGTATTTTAATACATAGGTACTATGTCATTTTTGACGCCAATTGTCCGTGTGTCTGAATGTGGTAGACTCCCTATTCAGTGTTTATTTACTTTAAACACTTAAACATCATAACTGCATTATTATATTGGGGTCCAAATTGGCGTATATGTTCGCATCTACGCTTGTAGTTCATATATGTTAAGCCCAACGTGACTGTCTCAGTTACTTCTGTGACCGTTCCAAACGATTTAAATTTGAATGTGGCGATATATAAATATAACATGATTTTATTATTCAATACATCTTTAAATAATGTGTAAGAGTGTCATATCTAATTGCAATTTATTTAATCGGTTTAATTTTGTATTGAATTATAAACGATATAGCCAAGTTTATAAATAAGGCAATTATGAAGTAGATGCAGCTATTAAATTGCTGGTAATAAATATTTCCTTACTACTAAATTGAACAGTTTATATCTATTTTACATCGAGGATCTTTAATTATTCTACCATTTAGATATTTTACTAGGATAACATGTTAAACGAAGCGTTAATATGTTTACTTATCCCTAGTTTATAAAATAAGAACTTTTTCTTTCAAATTATTTTATTGCTGGATTTTTAATTGATTAACTTAAATCATAATCTTTCATAACCTTTATAAATAATCTTCGACGGTATATTTAGATATATGTGTACCATACAAAACGCATTAAAATTAATTAGTAAGCAAAATTAGCTGTATCGGCATTTATTCAATATAGTTTATATAACTTTTCTTTTCATATCTAAGTGCTGTATTTAAAAATTTTATTATTAAGCTAATGTGTCGATAATAAACTGTTAAAACCGGCAATTAAAGTTGTATTAGAATTTTACGATGAAATGGTTAATTAATGAAAATATCAACAACATTTAAACCGTGAGAAAGTATAAACAAAATTAAATCGATTAAGCTTTATAAATGCATTATTTTTTATTATGAGTAGAAGTTTGATATCATCATTTTTAAATTTTCGGTTTTAAATCATAAATTAAAAAGTTTGATACGTATGGATACACACACAGGCTCGCGCGCGTACGTACATGCCCACGCATACACACACGCATACGCACACGCACAGGTACATTTACAAGCACACGCTCAAGCGCATGTCCACGCGCACACGTATGCACACACGAACGCACCTACAATCACACACGCGCGCGCGCGCTCCAATGTTAAATATATAACATAATATAATATAGTAATAAAAACTGTGTTTTAGCAAAGTATTTTTAATTAAGATAAAAATATCAAGATTTGGCGTACGATTGTATGCTTGGTTAGCGAAATTGGGCTTAAAAGATATAAAATTAGTCTGACATTAATGAATGACAAAATAAAATTTAAAACAATTAGGTTAAAAAATGGGAGTTATAACTAAGATAACTAAAAATATTAAAATTTATGACAAACCAACAAAAAATATTTTATTTGCAACTATTACACCAAACAGAATAAGTACTATTAAGCAAATTTGTGTCAGATTTGAAATTTAACACTTTACCAATTTTTCTAATATAAAATATTTCGAGAAATAATCTTTCTTTATAATTATTACCAAAATTTTAAATTTCGACGTTATTCAAATCAATTCTATAATAGTCCAACTTATTTGAATGAATTGCAAGAGCGCATCTTGTTTTATCAAGCTTGCAATCGCTTTTATGCAATACCATCCGAGTTTTAGCGACGGAGATGTTTATTCAACATAACTAAGATCATAACATAAACAATCAATTTTTTAAAATATATTCGATTTAAATAATGTAGGAATACTATCTTTAAAATTGATAAATACGTTTCAAAAGTTATTATCAAAATAAAAAATAATTTTTAAATTTTCAATACTTTCAAAAGCTATTTAAACTTTACGACAAAATTCAGAAATATATGCTAGTTTTTTAAGTTATTTTCTAAAGTGACAATAAATCTTTATTACATTCAAGGTGCTAATACGTTAAGTTCGGTAAAGTGCATCACATTTTCAACAAAAGAATAATTTTTCACCCCATTTTTGCTATAAACAATAATTGGAAATAACTGTTCAATTAAAATACGAATGTATTTTAAAAAAATACAAAAATTTTCATAATATAATTTATTACCAAATGTTCATGTATAACAACCAATTCCATTATATAATATGCAAGAAAATTAGATATTTTGACATTCAAAAATTATTTAAACGAATTATATCCAATTTGCTAAAGAAACGTTATAAAATGCATCATTACAAGAATTTAACACCGAATGCAAGCGTCCAGACAATATCTGCGCGACTGTCATCGTAAATTCATCGAATTTACAGATAACGAAAATCAAGTTACACGAGTAATCCAAATTCAAAGAAGAGTAGACATTATACTATTACTTATAAAATAAACGACAATTGCATTCAGTTTAAAAAATCATTTATAACAAATAAAACGATTTATTTTAAATAATTATGTTAAATATATCTATTAGAAAAATTAAATATTTAAACATATAACTGTTTCAGAAATCCGAATTTCATTCACTTATGTAAAACTAAAATTATTGATTTGAGCGAGCTGGAACTAATTTCAAAATGTTAATCGACCGACACCGCAACTATTAGGCATATTTTAAAGAAGCAAAATTCAATTTTGCAATTAATTTATTGCTGCCCCCACTCTAGACTGGAACAGAGATGATAAAGCGCGTAAATCGCTAGGAACAATATAAAGGCAGGATTGCGAACGGAAAGATTAGAGAACATGTTTCAATCGTCCTAACAGACTGGTTCTCAACCGACATTAGATAAACTGCAACAATTTATTGCTAAATATAAACAATATTCCGAGCAACCTGAAAAAATATAATGTTATTTACACATACTATTGTTGATTAAGTCTGTAAAATTTGCAACATATCTTCCTCATGCTTGATTGTTCAGTATAAACAACGCTAAATACACTTGCATTGATACGTTTAACGCATTTTGCTGTTTACCGACATATTGGATCGTAAAAATTAGAAGCACGCTTGCGCGTCATTCATAAAACGAAACGAACGATAATCGATGAACGGTTATAAACCTGCTCCATGCTACAGTTATTTCACGCTACAACCCGCATCAATTTCTGAATGTAAATAATTTTAAAATCTGGTGTGAGACAATATACGACTTTGTCTTACGCACATAGATATGCCATCAGTGTCCACAAATGATTAGATTATTGTCTATGTTTATTTTGGAAACGATAATTATAACGGTCACCCATCCAAGTTACTGGACAGGCGAAAGGCTGCTTAACTTCGGAAATTT
This sequence comes from Phrixothrix hirtus, assembly GCA_024586415.1. Lineage (NCBI taxonomy): Eukaryota > Metazoa > Arthropoda > Insecta > Coleoptera > Phengodidae > Phrixothrix > Phrixothrix hirtus. The sequence goes on from JAHWXV010183057.1 coordinate 8,941, forward strand.
TTTCTGATAACTTACTTCAAAGCATTTTTTCAGAGAAACGGTTAACTTCACGTAAAGGGACGTTAAATACATAATAACCGTAGCACATTTAAAAATAGAAGCTATAGCTGTTTTCAAGAAAATCGTAAGAAACTTAAAAATCGCAAGAATAAAGTTGCACTTTCGGTCATTCGATTTTACTTAAATTCTTGACGTCTTATATGCAGAAGATAAAATACTTAAATATCCAATTTCATTCATATATCATATTTAGTTTTTGAGATATGTTGTTCGCAATTAATACAAGAAGTACTTCCGGTTACACGATTTTCAATAATGTATTAGAGATACAGCACAATTGATATAATACGAAATGAAATAACCAGGAAATTTGCTAAGTTTTAAAAAAATCGTTATAGCAGACTTCAAGAAAATCGCGAAAAACGAAAATTCGGAAAATATCTAAAAATGATGGAAATAAAGTGGAACTTCTGGTTATTCGAGTTTAACTAAATTCTTGATTTAGCATATCAATGTAGTTACGGCCACAAATATAAATTTTCAATCAGCTAGAACATTTAGTTTAATACTTATTTTATTTTGACTTAACGGTGAAGGTACTTCTGATTACTCAATTTACGCAAAATTTTCTGAGAAACATCCTAAACTATATAAAAGGACATTAAATGTGTAAGAAATGCAATAAGTTTTAAAAAATCGTTACAGCCAATTTTGAGAAAATCGCGAAAAACGAAAAATTCGGAAAATACCTAAAAATAACAGAAATAAAGTTGTACTTTTGGTATTTCAATTCAAACAAAATTCTTGATTTAGCATACAAAGGTAGTTAGGATCTCATACAAATTTTCATTTATTTGAGACTTGCTAGCTTCATAGTAATTTTATTCATAGTTAATGATAAGACTACTTCCGGTTACTCGTTTTACGAACATTTTTTTGACAAATTGTCTCAATTATATGAAAGGGCATTAAATGTCTAAGAAGCATAAATTAAGAAAAATCGTTATAGCCGATTTCGAGAAAATCGCAAAAAACCAAAAAATGACAAGAGGAAAGTGACATTTCCGGTTTTTGGATTTTAGTTCAATTGTTGCAGTCGCGTGCGAGCATGGATACAAACGCAAATATAAAATTTCGTTTATCTACGACTTTTCGTTTTCGATATATTTTGTACACACACACGCGTGCACACGGGCGCACGCGCGCACGTGCACACGCATGCACCCGCACACACCCATACGCACGCACGTACACTCGCACGCTCGCACGCACGCGCGCTCGCACGCACGCACGCAGGCACACACGCACGCACACACGGACTAACGCACTCACGCACGCACGCACGGACGCACGCACGCACACGCACGCATGCACGCTCGCACGCACGCTCGCACGCACTCGGGCTCGCACACACGCACGCACGCACGCAGGCACGCACACACACATACACGCACAGACCAATTATTAAAAACATGATTTTCGGACTCAGGGGACCCGAAAACGTCTGTTTCACTAAAATTTCGACGTCGAAAATGTTGGACGAAAACAATACTTTCTCTATACTTTTCATATAGGTAAGAAAAATTAAATATTAGTTGTAAATTTGTCTGTAGACATTCTTTCCATCTAGTTTTAATCAAATAAATGTACGTAATAAATTTAACTTAATTTATTAAACTATGCAAATAAAAGTTCTGATATTTCAAATTAGAAGGAACATATTAAGCTTAAATAATACGAGGAAAAAGCAAAACGTTACAGAAATTGAAAAGTAAAATAAACGTATACGAGGTAGCTTCAAAAAGTAAAAATTCTTTTAACGTTTCTAAGCGTTAGTTTACTGTAATAGATTCTGTCCACAGTGTGAAACGACATTGTATGAGACAACACAAAGAAGCTACCCTATCTGCGACCGTTAATTGTTACCTGACACCCATCACACCGACACCTCAAGCTAAAGTAATCAATCTGGACGTCACAAAATGGCGTACAGACCAGGTATTTGAGCGAGTCAGACGTCACAAGGTGTGTTAACTAATGTTCTCCAAATTATCTTACATTCGCCTGCTTTTAAAGATAAACCTCTTCAAAGTTTGTAATGCTATACTATACCCATCTGCGTTTATAGCTTAATATCTCGCTAAAAAATGCATTGGAATAGCAACCTTGCAATCCCTAAAATTGGGCCCCGTTATTATATCATGAAGTTATGGCATGCGTTGGCGTTTACTTTCAGAATTGCAGTGGTAAAATCAACATTAATTCATTTTCACAATATTGACCAGGAACACGCTTCCAGATGTGTAGCTTTGTAGTTATCAATGATAAGACGCGATCCCATTATTCAAAAATCTTGTAAGTCACTGCACATTCAACATAATGCAATAAATGGAACTAAAGGTCGGTCCTAACACGAAAATGTAATAAGGGCATTATAAGTGTTTGATTTATAATTTCAGTAATACACTACACTGCAGCTTCTGTTTGATTTATGATCAAAGTTTACTCTTCCGCGGTACTAGAGCACGTTTTACAGCATCAGCTGTTAAGGTTAGTGCTGGCTTGGTGTTGTTGGCGTGTACGGAAGTTGTATTTACGATTTATTTGATTTGGTTCCATTTATACTGTGGTTAGGTACTTATAAAATAATAGAATGCTAAAATATTAAAAATTTATTAGAATTATTGTCATCCTCATCTTCATTTCTGAAGGCGAGGATGAAATATTAATTAGGTTAGATTGCATCAAAATGACAATGTCTATTCCGTGGGTGTGTATGATTTAGCATCAGAGAATTGCAACGCTAATTGCGGGACAATTGCAATTTCTCAAAACCAGAACCCATTGAGTGCGGTTTGAGTGGATATAAATCAGATGCCAATTTCTGAACTGCAAATTGTGTAAAATCTTAATTTTAAAACACATTTAAAAAAGTTTCATTAATTTTCTTTTGGTCAATTTTATGTTTTTGAAGTAATCTGCCAGCTTTAAATATTATGCACTTGATATTTTTAAAATGTTTATTACTTTATTGCTAACTAAATTAAACTATTAAAACAGTAGAAATGAAAAAAAATAATTCTGTCAAATAATTTCACATAATTGCGCGTAGTTATATTATCTAGAAAGTTTCCTAATATTGTTTTTAATAATGAATAATCTGAACAATACAACAGTAAAATTACGTTTTCTAGGGGAGTTATATTAATCACGTCTGTATAAATGCATTGACTAAGTACTCTTATGAATTCTGATTAATTACATTTATATTGTATATGACATATGTAAGTATGATTATGAATAATTAATTCTACGAATAGTTTATTTGGTTAACATTATCCTACTCAGGTATCAGATTTAATTTAGACTTCGGCAAGTAACGACATGGATTTGGTCAGCATTCAATAAGTAAAGATCTATAGGTTTAATTCAGTAAAGACACAAATAATTATAGTTTACTTTTCAACTTACAAATGTCGAATGTTTTTGTATCTTTTCATTGTAAAATAAAATAAAGTGTTTTTAAAAAGGCGTTTCGTTCTTTTTCCAACGAAACTCACGTAAATTAAATAACTGACGCATACAAAATCATATACGGAATTGTTTTGTTATTAAAATAAACTCTAACACTAATAACAACTTTTTAGTAAATGATATAGGATAAAATAATAAATTCAGAATTTTGATCTATAACAATTTAACCAGAATCATTTAAACATACCAGTAATTTGATTTCTGTATATAAGGATATCCTATAAGTTGATGTTAAAAAAGCGTTTGCAGCGAACTTTAAAATCATAGGGAGACAACTCTCAAATAAAATGTAGATAATAAATAAATTCAACAAATATTCCGCAGATATACTCCAAATAAGCAACAGATAGTGTGTTTATAAATAGTAATTAAATGTGTTGCATAAATTTTACGATCAACTTTATGAGGACAATATACATTAAGTACTAAAATATTCAGTAATTGCAGTAAAGTAAACATTTAAAGCCGCATTCATTATCATAGACTTTTTAATGGATTTATTATTCGGCAAACTTATATACCAATTAGATGTAGCAGTTGGGAAATTAAAAGTGTTACAGAATTAAATAATAAGGAATTTTTAATAACTGGGTGTTGCAGTAACAACAATGGAACTAGCTGGTATCGTTGATGAACTTGTAAAGTTCCGGAAAAAAATACCGGTTATAAAATAGCTAGTAACTTTATTTATGAGGGCTAGCTCGATCTCAGGATGTAGATTCTAGGAATAATTATCTAGTTTGCATTCGCCAGGGGGCGCCAGACGAATTAAAATTAATTTTCCAGATCTTAAAAATATTAAAAAGATTAAATTTGTTAAAAAAGACTTACTTCGTAATTGCAGTTGCCTTGCACAAGAAACGGAAATGATAATTAGTATAAAAATAACAACACGATGTATTAAAACAGTTTAAATCACAAAATTAATAAAAATTCAAAAGTTTACAGTTAATATAGTTTTATGAATAATTTTTTTTAAATAACAATAACAATTTAGTAAATATTCAAGCAATTACTAGGCATATTTACGATACTGATACTTTGTTATGTCAACTTGGTCCAATTTCAAAATGATGGAATGCTGTCTTAATTGTTATGTAATTACTGTCGCTGACTTCTGGAAAACACTAATGTTTGTTCAAATAAACCTATAAAAAGATAAAATGTCAATACAAGTTAGCATAATAATTAATTACTGATAACTCTCTGAATTCTTAATTGCTGTTTGATTAAAATTTATACAATAATAATAATTGAAATGTAAAATTTATACTATACTTAATTAAAACCCAATAACAAAATTTAGTGAATGTAAATTATTTCATTTAGAAGCTAATTTCTTGATTTTTATCCGAAATATTTAAAAACCCTTAATTTTGAAAACCCAACCCTAAAATTTGAATTCGAACTTAAAAATTAAAAAGTCATGATTAAAAAAGCGGAGCCCCTTAAATCCATTTTGAATGATCACCTATCATAAACCAAATTTACTGAAATTGAATTGTAAATCATTCAGTGATTAGTTAATTAATTAACCGGAATTGGCCTTGTAATTCATAAAGTGTTGAGTCACAAGAAAAAACTATGCATATCTTATGCTATCTTAAATATTGAACAAAAAAGTTTCATTCGTGCCAAATCTAAAATGGCCTCTAATTGAAGGTCGTAGATAACACAAACTATATATTAATTCAACGTGACTCGCCTCAAATTATTCCTTTAAAGATGTTTTCTTTACTGATTTACAATTTCAATCTTTAGACAAATTCAATAAATAACTAGTAAATTCTAGGCGATTCAAAATGGAATGCTCAGTTCAACAGGTCCATCCACCCCTCTGGCTCTCTGAAACCTTAATAAAAATTATTGACAATAAAATGCTTTAAAATTTAATTAATAAAAATTCTTGATTTACTGCAAATCAAGGACACTGAAACTTTTGAAGAAATTGAACTAAAAATAATGAAATATAACGGATGGTAATTTTATACGTGCATTTTATTGTGAAGCTTATAAAAAGAAGGAAAATGAAGTCATTACTTATAAGCCCGATAGGAGACTCAGTTTTCCCGAACTATACGAAATTCAAACTTCGGAATAAGAGTTTAATCGAATTTACCTATATTAATCATTCAATATGAAATTAAATATGAAGAATTAGCATTTAAATAAGGATTGCTAATTAGTCAACATGTTCTGTAGAATTTAAAATAGAAGATAAATCGAATGTTAAACTATGTTCCAATAGTAAAAATCGAAAACACAATGTCAACGTTCCGTAACCTTAGAGTAATAACTTGAAAGAATGATTAAAAATGTTAGAGTAATATTGAAATGAAAAAATATTTACTGAAATAATTAAATATGAATTGCTTCTTTTAAATTTCTATATTTTGTAATGCAAAACGTAACGAAAACGTTACAAACTCAACAATGATGAATCATAGATCAACAATCTAACTATTTACAATTAGTTAACTTCGTTATTATCTAAACCGTGTTATAAGTTAATTCAATAGTACACAAAAAAGTTTTAAAAGTCGAAGTACTAAATTTTAGAATGGTACGCGATGTACGTAAAGCTTCAATTTTAGTAATATTAAATACAAGCACTTACGTAAAGTAGGCAATATTTGTTAAGTCACGTATGGAGGAAAATTTGAACTAATCGTTAACGACCAAATAATTCACATTCAATTGCTTGTTAGTGAAACTTACAATAAAAATCCGAATATTTCCATCATGAGAAAAATTTTCATAAAAGTCCTAAAGGGGGCTGAAAACATGTCTTTTCCACCTAATCCCTGTTAAAGTAGTATTTTAATCAGTTTAACGCATTTTGAGACTTCTTAACTGATTAACTACATGAAATCAATTAATCTTGACGGCGAGAACTGGTACGTATAATTAACGTGTTGTTCGTCAAAAAATATAAATTAATACAAGAAAAGTTTCATCGAAGAATAACGTTAACCTAATAATTCAACTCCAAACTGTTAGTTTATCAATATACATATAAAGCAGCCAGTGCATCGGTGTAAAAAAGATATAACTAGATAAACATTTAGTTCATCAACCTTCCGTAAAAAGACCTAAAATTTATTCATATTTATACAAAGATACTCATTCTATTTATTCTTTGCCAAAAATGTAAACTATTTAGATGTGGTATTTACTTAAGAAAATGTTATCTTTAACTGTTATACATTCCATAGGGTACCTATTATTTAATTGAATGTTTAGTATATATACATATATTGCCACGCAAGATCTTACAGCAACCGGTTCGATCGCTCGTGTTGCAATAGAAACAGTACTTACCGCAGCTTAGCTCAGTTGAATTAAATCAGTGAGGGGCGTTGGTGGCTTTGTTAGGCTGATTTGGCTTTCGACTACACTTCTCAGATGGTACCTATAGCAAGAGAAAAATTGCATACCTGTAAAGGGCGCCGGTCGAGTGTATCTTTCTATCTCGTACGTACACATCATACGACAAAATGTACGACGGCTTCTATATCCCGGAGTTAACCTAACCTAAAGAAAAGCAAGGTTCTTAGAATAAAAATAGAAATTCAGCTGAAGTAAAACAAAAAAATCGTTTATTACCGTTCACGAGTTTCAGTAATAAATACAAGAACAGAATAAATAACAACGCTACTTAATATCTAGCAGTTTAATTTTTATCCCTTTCAAGACACCAAAATGACAAACTTAGTTAATGAAATTTTGCCTTGACGGGATCTGGGCCACCCGATATTTTACGGAGACAATAAATTATGTTACAATCAACATACCCAAAAATAAAGTACACTTGAATATTTGAAAACAAGTCACAAGCTATTTTTCTCCGTTAACGTCCATTAAAACAAGAATTAATTTTAAAGGAACAAAGTAGAAATCAAAATTACAATAAACAAAATCGATTGCATTAGGCATACATCATCTAAAAACAAGTACGCTAGAGGAGAAGAAACAGTTGCTATTTCTTATCAATATTCCAAAATTATAACTTAACAGGTGCTATAAAATGAAAATTTCAAAGATTATATAATATAGCAAAACATAATGAAGTGAAATATTCAATAGGAATTTTATAATTATTAGTTTAAATAAATTTTGTACCTATTTTCTTTAAATAAAATACCTAAATTAATACCAAATAATGAAATCTTAACAAAAATTTCAACTGCCTTGTTAAGCGAAAAATTAATCATTAAAATCCACGCTTTGATATGAAATTCACATAAAAAATTCAACTACATGTATTTACAGACATTATTAAAAAGATATTAAAAAGATTTATAAAAATTCATTCCCTGACTGGGGTTTGATCCCAGGACCTTTGGCTCTACGCGCCAAAATGAATTTTTATAAATCTTTTTAATATCTAAATGTACATAACCATTATAATTATATTAATTTTAAATTAAAAAAGTAATTTCCCTATATATTATTAAAAAGGTTTGCACAAGTGGTATTTATATTTAAGTAACTTTAAATAAATAATTATAGATTATGTACAGCGAAGGAGAAGACTTCCAAAAATTAAATAACCCAAGATGGTAAAGACACGTAGAAGGGATTAGAAGTTTACAAACCCTCAATCACGTTCAAAACTAACTGTGTGAAATTTAACAGAAACCATGAACAGTACGGAATGTAGAATTATCGAGGGGAACAAATTTCATTTCCTTGACAACCAAATGAAGGTATAAGACGAAGTTCCCACCTAAATATCGTCTTTTTGCACACAGTAATTTTTAGCCTCGTGCGATCTAAAACGACAAGCAAATCTCAATTGCCAAGTTCTAACTTAAAGGGATTTCAGTTCGCATTCGCATTCACATAAAATCACATCCAACAAAATAACATCATAGTTCCCAAGTAGAGCCTCAATAATTTAAGAAGAATTAATAAAGGTAAGTGTTAACAAATCTCTAGTAGAAAACTGGAATAACATTTTAAATTGTACGTACCAATTTATAATAATAGAGACTCCACAATGAGAGAAGATTCAAAAATGAGTTTGGAGCCATAGAGCAGCCAATTTTTGCCACACAGAAATTGCCAAGCAGGAAGTCTTCACAAAACTTAATACAGTAAGATGTGAAATTAAGCATTTACTTTAGGCAAATTGCAGTTTTAAAAATAAAACCCTTTTTAAATAAAGACAATTCTAACCATTACAATATTTATTGCAAATTTGTTTAACTGTGGTTATAGTAAAACTAAGATTGGCAAGATGAAGCCTATTGTTAGAGTATTACCTTTATCCTATTCAGAACTTGTATTTACTCTTAGATATTTACGTAAAATTAAATATGTTTCCATTTTATTGATTGAAAATGATTAAAAATCAAACAAAGATATAACTTGTTATTATTGAAGCTAAACCGATGTTCTCTTGTCCCTCCTTTGTAGCAAAAGTTAATTGACTTAATTTCATCAATTAAATTAAGAATAAATGAAATAAAATTACGAAAGAAGCGCAGGATAAACAGCATAGCCATTGTGAAAGGCATGGGAGAAAATTTTTAAAAATGATTTATCTCCTTTTTGCAAAATCACATAGAAAAGGAATTTAAAACGGCTTTTGTTTTAGTAAAAGTTAAAGCAAATATGTAAGGTTTTTTGCTAGTTTTTCTTTGAATTAACTTGTAAAGTTTCGCAGACAATATAATAAAAATTTATTAATCAATTTGATTGCTTTAAATTGGTAATATGTCAGAATTAAAGCGCCACGCTTCTGTGGTTGCAATTTTTTGTGGTTTATATCAACCTTAAGTGATCGGAAACACATTAATTATATAACAAACGATTGTTAATGATTTGTGTGACGGGCACGTGAAAATAGACTGCTTTACTCGTTGGAAACTTTCGATATAAGACAGTAAATATAAAGTATAAATGTACGAAACCCGTCAACTGGTTGCTATTACATAACAAACTAGTAATAAATTACGGGGCATAGATGAATGTATGCGATTATAGTTGCTCCAGCAAATTCATTAGACTGCCTAAAGCAGTGCAGTTTTCACTTGGAATGGACAAATATGCGGTGGCAGTTGTATAATGATAATTAATTCAAAATAGTGGTACTGTCCTTCACTGTTCCACTCTACTTCCAAATCATACAAAACTTACTTATATCGATATTTTTAATCAGATACCCACATAATATAAAAGCTCTGTTTCAAATAAATTGTTCTGTTAACTATGTTATATGCATAAAATCATTCATGCTAACGACACAAGAATAAAATGGGCATTATGTAACACGAAATGTCTTTGGCAACACTATGGTGAATTCTTATATTAAAAAATTGCATTACTACAGCTTGTTATAATCACTTTTTTAGAGAGAAAACACCAAGAATCTTAAAATTATAAAATATTTCAATGTCAGAAGTAAAGCATTATATTTAGTACAAGCCTCAAGCCTGTCACGTTCTAATTACTTTTAAATTATCACGTATCGCTTGAGTAAAATAATTTTAAAATTTATGATTCTTGTTACTGAACAAGTCATGAATTGTGCAATAATAACAACAAATTTAAAGGGACAAGATAGCTGTATTTTCTAAAGTAATTTAAATAATGTGATATTAATTTACCAATATAGAATTATGTTAAAAAAGAATGTGTAAGCATTGATTTTATAGTTAGTCTTATAAAATCAATGGTGTAAGTAATAGTGCTGTTCAGGACAGATCAAGGATATACTGAGATTATAGCCTCAGGTGCAAAGTGAGAGGATATTAATACAATTCTAAAAATAGGGAAGAGAGTATAATTTAAGGGCGCTTGATCATTGTTTAAAATCAATTCGTTTTACTTTATAATGCGAAACTTTATTTAAAGTTAACTTTTATAATTAAAAATGCAGGAAATACGACATTCTCTTAAAAAAATAAGTAAACGAAGTTACAATTACCAGTAAAATGCTACAATGAAATACAAATATGCTTATGTATGTATAACACCCGTTTTCAGAGCTGACATACTTCAGCAACTTTTACTTCTATAATAGTATAACTTTAAAACACATTTAGTTTTGATTTATGATTAATTAATATAATTATAATCAGGTAATAATTAATATTTATAAATTGATTATTCAATATTAATGGACACTTAATCGTACTTTGATCGACAGCGGTTGTGAATGTCATCTTGCTCGGAACAAATGCCTATTAGGAGCAGATATCCTGAAGGTTCATTATTTAGAGTTTCCACTTCAGTTGGTAATTTGTTCAGCTAACCCCAAATTAAAATACTAATCTATGTGTTATGTTATTTAAAGTTTTGTTTCAAGATTCTTAATTATCAACGTTTAAATTCAATAATGCAGATCTTCTAAATCAATGCATTTAAAAAACCTTACGAAGTTTAGAGTGTAATGTTACTTCAGTATGTATATAACCTTGCTTTTTAAAAAGGAATCATTGAAAATAAATTCTGTTAAAATATATAAACGTTTTGTAACGGCACGAAACATCAATACACAATTATCTACTAAGCATAAATATTCAAAGCTAAACCTCTTAACTTATAAAGTACAAATACAAATTCAGGGTGTTTTCAGATAATATGACATACCTTTTAAGGGCCGTAAGTAGACCCTATAGAAACCCTAACAAATGTAAAATTAAAAGCAACACGAATACAAGAAAGTCCTTTTATTCTAATTATGTACAACGAGTTGCCTATGGTTGCATTCAGACTAAAACTGTTCAATCGTTCATAAAATTATAACGTACCTACCTAACAGCATCTTATATCTGTAGCAGGCACATTACGATTTGTTTACTGCAATAAATAACAGGATAAGGGAATTGCCCTTTCAAACCAGTAATTAATTATTAACATTTTTTAATTTTATACCTAAAAATCTATTTTCATTTCGGAAATTACGTGACATCATCCTACACTTAAAATTAAAGTACTTTAAACACTTTTAATGCAATGGCTAAATAAAAACTAGTTTTATGCTGTCCTTATTTAAATTATTATTGACTAGATCCTGTTTTTTAGGCAAGCTACACGTGTTATAGGTTAATTACTTGTTGAGAATTTTTTTTCCTTATTCTATCATAAAATACGTTAGTTGAAATGAAAATTTAACTGTTTGTTTATTTAAAGATTTTACCAGGAACAACATTGATATTACAAAACTTACCGTTAAAATATCTTCATAAAAAATGTTGAAATAAATCACCATTGTTTTGAATACGTAACTAAGCACGACTGATAGATTTTTTATTTTATTAACATAAAAGCACCAATCAGTTAAACACGGTGTAGCTGGGCACAATTTGCGATTTCGTTTTTATTATTAAAACACTGGTTAGTCAACGAAACGCATCTAGAAACTGATAGAAATGCGCATAATTTCGTTTATCAAGATATCGGTCTCTGATATTTAAAAAGGTGTATCATTTTACAATCTTGTTTTCATACGTCTGTTCCAAAAGTTAAAATAAACACTTACAATTCTGCTCTACTACAGAAATGGTTATTTAGTAGAAAGCACTTACTCGATGATATTTGAAAGTATGTGCATAGTCGACTCGTCATTATTAAAAGAAAGGAATTTCTAGTATTCGTGTTGCTTTTAATTTTACACTTATTGGGGTGTCTACAAGGCCTGATTTCAGCCCTAACATACGCTGCATCGGTAACAATAATTATTAATATCACTAATGCGGAAACAAAACAAATAAAAAATTGCATAAATTGAGATTGTAATGGTCGGTATGATCTATTAACACTACTGGCGATACGTCAATATTAGAGTAAAGCCTCGAGTTAACTATAAGTCGAAGTAGGGTCCAAGTTCGACTAACTATGTACCATTTACTTCTATAGATGCAGGTCTGAACAATTTAAAGCTATGTAAAATTCTAAATCTAAAAATGAATTTATTATACACAGGATAAAAATTATTGTACAAGTAATTGATGTGAAATTAGAGTGGAATAGGTTGCGAATGTTAGTGCGTTCTTTTTTATACCATGCGGTACATAAATTGACTTAAATCTTAATTACCATTATTTCACAATTCATGATTTACTTTACACTTTAGTCACTTTTGAAATTTCATAATTTGTGTTAATTTCATGACTCTATTAATATATTGAAATAGTAATTAGAATACTTCTTTGTATTGTTTACTCTCATTTGCAATATTTCTGATTATTATGTTAACCTAGTTTTGAAATATTTTATGCAAGTACTAAATATTTATTTTGAACACTTAATTCAACTCATTTGCTAGTAATTTGCATTTATTTGTTATTTCTTATTACATAAACTGTATAATATTTTAATATATTTAATAATTAATTCAATAATAAATTAATAACGCTAAATAAACGCTTATTTGATGTCAGCCTTTAAATACAATTTTTAAAGTTTAGTATAAAGCTTGTTTTGCGTTAGTCTTTTTTTGGTCCAAATCAGGCTAGTCTATTTCTAGCATTGTTTGAAGCAAACTTCTTTTACGTTTGCTCGAATAGAGTAATAAATGATTGTACTTACTTCGCGCAGTTGCTATTGCCAACTTTTGAGAAAAAAAATTGAAATTTCTTTGTTGGACAGGTTAGATGAGACTAACAAATTTAATATTAATAAACATACTGCAGTAATTATTACATGCATAATGAGTTTGTTAACGAAATCAAAATGTTCAAAATTGAAAAAATTAAAAAAATTAAAAATATTATGACGCATTAAACAAATGTACTCTCTTTATTGCAAACTGGAACCAAGACGGATTTGGAATCGGGATTGGCTACTCTGAAGAGATAATCTTCATGTGGGAACGTGTTCATTTATAGAAAATGATTTAGGAGAAGCTTCTAAAAAACGAATATACTCATATCAAATTAGGTTATGTTTTTTATGTCATTGTGATGTTAGCAACACTGAAATATATCGCAAATGCGCATGTCTAGCCAAAAACTTTCGTGCAAACATAAGTCCAGGCGCATATTTTTTGAACTGAAAGTAGAATGAAGCTTGAATGCAATTAGCTGTTTCATATTAGGCAACTTATTCTCCTGACTTATTTCTAGACTCATTTTAAACCAAAAAAAGACTAATGTAAAACAAGCTTTAGTTTAGCTTCGTGAAACAAAATGTTGAGCACTTATTTGCTTTAAATTACATTTATGGTGCCATTTTAATGTACGATTTAACTACTTTAATAGCAGCTATATTTAAACGCTTGGTGCGAATATTTCAAAGTCCAACTATAAATTTTAATTTAGAAATACGAGGCAGTTTACTTCATCGTAAGGGAATACAGGAGCTAAGTGAACTTAGATCCGTGTAGGGTTATATTTGCCAGACAGCTTATATCAGCCACGGTGAGTACGGGACAAGAATTGCTTTAACCAAACTTGTTAAAGAATACGTTAATTTCCTAACTCAAATCAGTAAACACTTTGTAATCATTCAAGTTATGCTCTTTATTAATTAACACCTAGAACGTAAAGTTTCTTTGCTAAGTAACGGAACTAAATACCCCATTGCTTCAATTAGGATAGCCTCTTTTACTTCAACCACGTAAAAGATTGTACACTAATTTTAAATACTTAATTTTACTGTGCAAGTTAAAAGCAAAAATTCTCAAATGAATTTCTAAATTAAAGAATGAAAGTATTCTGTTTCTGAACCCGAAACTTCCGCTTTATGTACGGTTTTGGGTTGATAACAGTGTGAAAAACGATAACACATATGTACACTTTTGCCAAGAAGTCCTAGAAGCTAAATGTTTTTATATTTATTAAATACACAGTTGGATATCTATATGCTAACAATTAAGCCGTTGGTTAAAACATATGGTTTACTTAATTAGTTTTCAGTAATTAAATATAATTGGATACCGTTCATGGTTTGTATACAAATTAAAATCAGTGTATACAAAAATATTGCCAAAGCGCTTATAAAGCTAAATTCAGTTCAAAATTCCTTAATCAATGAGTCGCTAATTAAATATAGATGATTATCGCCTAATACATTTCCACATTAGTGAGTAAAACTCGCTGTTCTAAGCAATTAACATTTATCGCTCTTGTACAGAATTTTTTTTGGTTATAAAAGGTTAGATAGTTCAACACTGATAACCTACAAACAATCGATGTTTACAAACGGAAATGATCTAATTATATGACTGTATACGTAATCAGATGTCATAATTCTAAATTGAAAATTGAAAAGAATTAAAAACATTAACAGCATTTGTATGTTGTACAAATAAATATTTACGAAAATAATTTCAGAACGGTAATTATAAAAATTATAGATATACAGGTTATCTCATATAAATAATTAAGGAAATTTATAGTAACTCAAATTCAACTACTATATACGTGGTATTGGGTTTGAATAAATATAAAAATTAACCTAAAAGTCAACAAAAAAATTAACATGCTTCTGAACTCTAGTTACAAAACGAATTTTAACCTTAAACAAACTAATTGTACAAAAATTGAAAGTCGTTTTATAATGACTTTTCATGGACATGTTACACTTATCTGTGAATTAGACGATACCTTAAATGCCCTCCGCTTGCAAATTTAAACTCCAAGTACTTCCGATGTTCGTACCTGTTTACGTATATTAAAGTCGTATCTACCAGTTCGTGTCTTGTAATAGACCATATTAGATATTTCTCAAATTTGATGCAGAGATCTTGTACTGATGTACACCTATTCGTAGCGGTGAATGCCGCAACAAATATATATTGCTATGTCCAATTTGACCATTTAATTAAAGATCCACGAAAATTTAAAAATACCTGAGCAATCATGTACAAAAAAATGCAATTTTGAACTAAAGGAGGTTTATTGAATGTTAAATAAATTATAGGTAATCACATACACA
>JAHWXV010183067.1:0-10830 GCA_024586415.1 Phrixothrix hirtus
GGTTTTCAATAGGAAAGGTGAAAAGGAAATATGTCAGCTGATGTTGGGTAGCGAGATAATTGAACAAGTGGATAAGTTTGCTTATCTTGGCAGAATGTTTGCAAATGATGAGCGAATAGATTGTGAAATTGAAAACAGAGTGAATGCAGGCAGGAGAATAATTGGCAGCATGTGTTCAGTAACCAAGAGTGAACAATTAAGTATGGATGCAAAGAAGGCCGTCTACAATAGTGTATTTGTTCCAACTATTTGATATGGCAATGAGACTTGGGTATGTCAGAAGAAGCATATGAATAAAATAAACGCCGTAAATATGAGGTACTTAAGAGGTGCATGTGGCAAAACGAGACGTGACAGAGTAAGGAATGAATAATGGATACGTGCCAAGTGAAGGAGACACTGCCTGAGATGTACGAAAGAAGTGCGTTAAGATGGTTTGGACATGTGGAACGAATAAGTAATGAACGCTTAACAAAGAGAATTTATTAAGCAGGTATGAATGGAAAACTAAATAGGGGTAGACCGAGAAAGAGGTGGCTGAATATGATTGAAGAAATTGTAAAAGAAAAAAGATAAAGAGCGTAAAGAGTAGGAGAGCTTGCCAAAAACGTTGTATGAATTTAATGGAAGCAAAATAAGTGTGTAAGGACAGAAAGGAATAGAGGAAAATAGTGAATAGGTGATAGTAGAAATAGTAGGATTGATGGGTAACAGTAGGATGGTGTGAATACTGTATAGTGGTGGGAATTGTGGTGAAGGGTGGTGGTAGTGGGAGAGGGTTGCTTGCATGGGTGCATGCAGTGGTTGAGAAGGTAGAGGCTTGATACTGGGTTTTGCCTACCCCACTAAGGGAATGGCATGATTGGTAGTAGTAGATATACACTTCCAACGCAATAATTCTCTGGGAATACTCATATATACAATTTGTACGAACACTTATTTCTTATCAATTTCCGACAATAATTCTATAGTTATCTATGATAAGTAACTGAGTGTCTAAATTTTAAATATTAGCAATAGATTGTAATATGGACTCAACCAGTAAACTTTTCATTAGAATAGCCTTTACCTTTATTTATCCGTTAAGGTATATTTCTAAGAAATACATAACAAATTCTACTGTACGCACACTTTTTTCCGCCACTGTATATTTGGATAGCATATAAAGATCTTTTTAACAGTTCCAAAACCTACTATGTGTTCCATTTAAAAAAAATCGATTTATTACCGTAACTCAAAAAATTTTTCTTTTATAAAAATACTTTGCACGCCACTGTATTGTATGTAAAAAACTATATAAAGATCAATCTTAACATTCTCAATATATTTCGCACAAAAAGAGTTATAGGGAGGAATTGAAAATAAAGAAATATCAATTTAATCTTTTTCACGAAAACTTAAGGGATATAGAAAATAATAGCGTAAGAACGTCGAAACCCAAAGACCATATCTCTGGTCCTTATATGACAAATCTTCAAATCACAACGAAAATGAGACACCTATATACATACATACGTAACCATATTTAGTTCGACATTTTTCCAACTACTGCATTCCTTCAGAATTTTTTTTCTGATAGGTCCTCAAAATATTCACGTACAGCACATTTGACCTCGTGCTCGAAGAAAACTTTTTAGTGCTAAGATGCTTTATTAAATTTTTAAACAAAAACAAATCACATGATGCTAAATCTGGAATACCTATACTCTGAATGTTGAAGCTTAGTAAATTCACATTCCTCGATAATACGTTGAACTACTCGTGCCTTATGCACCCTGCAATTCTTATGCAAAAGCAAAATTTTCTCTCTCCAAGAATGGCTGCCTTTAAATTTCGAATATATTCATGTATTCAACCAACAAAATATCTTCTATGTCGCAAAACACAGTTGCCATCAATTTTCCACCAGAAGATTGTGTTTTGCCTTTTTTGGTGGTGAACACTTGTGAACACACTGCATGAATGTTTTCTTTATGATAGGATACCAGTGACAGACCAAAGTCTCTTTATCAGTAACAATTCGCAAAAAAGTTTCCATCGCCTTGCAGAGCAATTAAATTTTCTTGATAAATGTCTTTTCTGGTAAGCTTTTGCTCTAATGTAAGTAGTTTAGAAAACTAATGCGCAGACACCGATCCGACCACACTAAATTTTCAACTTTTCCTCAGCAGCCCTTGCTTCAACAGGTCTCCTGATTTTGAATCATCCCGTATGAACTGTCCTGCTTATTTAAACTGTATAGCCCAAAATTTCACTTGAAGATATGATGGCCCTTCATCTTCATAAACAGCAATTATGCGTTTATGAATAATTCTTGGTCTATCGCCTTCATTTGTGAGAACACTGCGATACTCATGAGCTAGATCACTCATTTCCAACGCAAAAAACAGGTACGGAAACTTTAATATTCCCAAAGTTTACTTCAAATTTGTCACAAACTTGCGCAAATGTCACAAAAACTTTATAGTAAAAAATTATGCATTCAACTTGTCAATTTCATGACTAGGTATATTATATAAATATACTTTCATAATAAGATGGCAAAAGGAACTAAACGGAGGGAAACTAACACTTTTGTGAGAAAACTTGTACTTAAATTGTACTGTGGAGGAAAATCTCTTATAAATATAGATCAAATGATAGGCCGCAGTCATTCTACAATATGTACAAAAAATTGTTAATTAATTTAAATACCAAAGGTATTTACGGAACAACCAAGGCTGAGATAGGAATTAAGTACTTGTGACAAACAATATATTCTCAGTTAATTCGAAAGTGTGCCAAAATTATGCCATGGGGTTAATTCAACGATAAAGCGTAACGTATTGTGTGATACCATTCGCCGTGTATTACATTAGAATAATTACGATGGTCGAATTTTCCGCCGAAAGCCTATTATACTGAAGTAAATTGTATCAAACACTTACAGTTTACAAAACGGTATATTAATCAACCAGAATAGTTTTGGGAAAGCGTCAACTTTTGCGATTAATCAAGTCAGGGACGGTATTCAAACAAAAAATACTTACAAACAAAGAATATGTCACACAACATAAAACACGGCGATGGTTCAATCATCTTCTGAAGCTGTATGGGTGCTAGTGAGACAAGAAAGCTAGAGCTCATTGATGGGATTGTGATTAAAATCAGATATCTGAATATTTTAAAGAAAGATGTAAAAGCTTTAGCTATAAAACCACAAGCCTCTAGTATATTTTCAACATAACAATGACCCGAAGCATACGTCATATTAACAATATTCCTAAGTCATTCTACTTCCAGTGTCAGTTGGAGGATCCATGTCGAAAGCTACACTGCGAGTCATTCTTGCAACCCATGTTCTTGTAAATATAGCAGTCAATTGTGATGTGACCATACTATTATAATGAGGTAGCAGATACTTCGCATATCCTGAAGGTGATGGCGTCGTAGATTACATTCCTTTCCAATTTTCGGCGCCTGCTGCAGTATCTCCCCTATGCCTATTAATTTTAGGAGCAATACGACGAAACATTGATAGATCTTTTGCAATACAATGAGCCAAAGGATATACTTCTGATACATTAAAAATATTTGTGTATTATTCAGTGGTAACACTGAATCGCGCTTTACGGAAACCTGAGAAGGATACCATGAAATCTTCAAATAATGATTCTTTACACTTGACTTCCACATTCTCCGCTACGACATGGTATTCCCTTTGTTTAGGTTGCTCTTGACATAAATTGTTACCAGCGTACGTAGCTAACCGATTCATGTGTACCACTCTAGGTATCCCTTTGGCTATGTTCCAATCCGATATATTACGTCCTTGTTAAAACCTTATACGGCCTTTGCCAAGATCGTTATTATTTGGATAATAAGACCTTGTCACCACCGCGGTTATTACAATCATACCGGCTAATTGCGTTAAAATTCTCAATTTTTATTATTTATGTATAGTGTTCGTAATCCGTTAAAGGCTCTCAACATGCTCACTTCCAGCATTCTTATCTTCTACAGGCCTACTGCCTAACTCCTGATCATACGGTAGTCCTATTTCACGTCAAAACAACATTTTAGCCGAGCTCTCGCCTGGTGTCTCATATACTGTCGATCGATACGCTATTAAAAATAGATGTAAATATTAATCCCAGTCTCATTGATGATCTGAGACTGCCTTTGCCAAATATTTCCCCATGATACAGTTCATGCCTTTTACCATTCTATCTAACAACAAATGAAGAATAGTAGTCCAGATCTTTCGTATTTTTAACAATTCACAAAGGCTTTGGTATAAGATCAGCTCAAATTTTCGTTCTTGGCCGCAATACAATTCCAACTAAATTTCAAAATGGCTGAAGAACTCCTTCGCCAATGTTTCGGCTACTGTAACTACCTTCTGATTCGGCAGAGCATATACCTCCTGATAGTAAATCATGTAGTTGTCGCAAATTGTCTACCACTATTTCTTGGAATTATCATCTACGGATGTTTTTTAGTTCATCTTCATTTTTCAGCCCAGATAGCAAAGTAAGCCTATTTTAAACTTAATGCAAACTTGCAGCAACAACCCTAAGAACTTACCATAAGTTTGCTAGTTAACATTTTACAAACTTAGAGGTGAATTCTGAGCAAATCTGGAGCGCCTGTAAGGTTTTCTGTAAGATCCGTAACTAATCAGTCTGTTCTGGATGGTCACGTAAATTACAGAATTTCGGAAATCGGTTACAGATGCTTACAGAAATTTGTATCTTTTACGATTCCAAAATATCGCTCTGCTGTAGCTTCGTTTTAATAGAAATTAATGGTTTCCTTTAAAACAAGCCACGTGCTTTGAAACTGCCTGTATAACCATTACTTTTTGAATCAAAGCAAGGGAAGGATCTAAATCACAAAATAGAGACAGTTATGAAGTTAGTCGCATATCGGAAATCTGTAACTTATGATTTTGTAACGGTATCTTTACAGATGATCACTTAGAATACGTAAAACTTTTCTCTACAGATTTTCTGTAACATATAGATTTAAAAATTTACGAATCTGTAGAGATTTGCTCAGAATACCCGTCTTGCAGTTAGCCCTATATAAGTTTCCTTTTTTGCATTTCATAGAATTGTGACAGTAGCTGAAGTAAAAAGCTAATAGAAAAAAGTAAAGTATATGTAATAGTTATTTTTAAGCAGTTATATGCTGTTACTTAAATCAGCTCCATTATTTCCATACCATACATCAACAATCATGGAGAGTTTGAAAATAATAATAACGAATCTGATTTTCGAATAAATATGATTGAATAAAAGTTAAATGTAAATCTAAAATGTTGCTTATCAGTTATTTATCACGGCCACCTTATATGTGTAACAATAATGTAACAATAACCTTATGAGCTATTTGGGAGAGCACTCTTCAGAAAACAGTACTGGACTTTCAAGGGTCCTATTGACTACAGTATGCTTTAACAACGCTGCTCAATGGGGCTACTTCTCCCTATGCAGGTCTTTTACTTCAGATCTGCATTATTTCTTGACCTTGTCTCATCTTTTCAAGTTCTCAAGGACGTTTATTAATAGTTGTACATTTAAGATGTTCTTCAATTGTTGATTCCAACCGAGAACAGTTGTTACAGCCGCATAGACAAGGTGTTCTTGACAAAGAATAATCATTACAACGGTTCTTTCTGGCACAATGTTCCTGATGATCTGTATTATCGATGGGACTACTTGTTGAGTCTGTACAATTTCTTTCAAGATGTCTATATTTTTAACATCATAGTTTTTGTCCAGTTTATCTTTGTGTTTTAAGTATTCGTAAAATTGTCTCTTCTAAGCTTTCAACGGGATTCTGGATTTCTCCTACAGCCCGTACGCAAGCGTATCCCTCAGATACTTGTTTGGTCGCTTCAAATTCTAATATATGAATTAATGCACCAGAAAGATCTATCGGGTGGGCTAGTCATAGGGGTTTTTATGTCTCTGAACCGCGAACATCACCAATAATCGTTTGTACCTTAAGTTTCTCGATGAAACTCTCTGAGCCCGTTGAATATGCTAACATAACTAATCGGGCAATTTCGGCTCTATTTCATGAAGGTTTTCACCAAACTTTTGACTTTTGTTCCTTAATTGGGCACAGTAGCTTCTAATCTAGAAATTAGATAGTCAAAATTCTTTTGTAGGTTGTCTGGTACAGTGTGTAAAATATCTAAAGCATAAAATCGACATCAACGCGCCTTTTCTTCCATGTTCCGCTTATTAGATCTAGTGGCTGTCATAAATTACTTACAAGAGTTGGTCTATTGTATTTTACCATCATACGTGGGCGCTTTTACATGTTTTCTGCGTATTCACTTCTTGTATAATGTATATGTATAATAAATCGAGGAGAATAAACTTTTGCTGTAGGTCATATTTCTTGGTTACCTCATCAACTATTTCTATGTTAATATTCAATTTTTTCTTATAATTTATTTTGATTTGATTTAACTGATAATTTAATAACTGGTAACTTGCTTATGATTTCTTCTTGTACTTTATTTTGACTGGATATAATTTTATTTTGTAATTTATATGGGAACCATAAATTCTAGAATATACAAGTAAAAGTTGAGAAGGGACGATTCATTCAAGCTGGTAATCTGACTTAGGCCATGCCTCATTACAGAAATATACTGGATGATTCATAACATACGTCATTATTAATTTTGTTACATAATTATTAATGTTGTTAGTTTTATTCTACTAATGCATTTTATATATGATGCTGTACGCTCAATTTTGTGACTAACTGCACATATCTGTACATATATACGTATCTGGAATTCAAATAATTGTTAATAGTCGCGGGCCTCGATTGTTGTAGCAATTAGCATATTTACTTCTATGCCCAAGGAACGCGGGTTGAAACCCGATCGAGATCGGTAAATTTTTCAGAGGAGAAAAATTTAAATATATGCCTTCTTCTCAGACAAGGAAGTAAAATTGTAGGTCTCGCGTCATTAGCATGTTTGGCACATTAAAAATCCCTATTGACCGTGGAACTCCTCCAGATTCGACAGAATTCTAGTAGGCATAACCAACAGTTCAAGGGAATTTTCCGATCCTGAAGTCTCAGCCACAAAACAAAATCAAAATAAAAGAATTGTTAATAGTTACACTGCATTCTTTTAGAATGCGCTATTTTCAAGTAAAATCAATTTGAAAGTTCTGTTGTGTCCTATTTTTTGCTTGTCAAACACCGCCATCGATTAGAATATTTTCGCTATTTTATTTAATAAAATTTTTAACTAAATAAAATAATGTTTTGGCAAGACATAAGGCACATGTTGCCATTTAAAAAAGATTGGGGCGTCTAGGGGTAGAGGATTGGCATCATATGTCTGTAAACTTCATAAAATAACGTAAAAGTGAAAAAACTAGCTGATGTGTCTTTAGATTTTCCCCGCAAATCAAATATTAGAATAATATGAATTTTATTACAAACATTTGGTCAACTCATATTTGTAAATAAATGTATCTACGGTTTTGTATTCATTATTTATAGCAGTTATAAATAAATATGGACTGACTAATATTTTTTGATTGAATTTTATACATACAATAATTTATATTTCATTATAATAAAAACAACGAAACATTAATTTTCAAAGTAACAAAAATACTGTTATATAATTCCTTCAAAAATTATGGCATATTTTTAGAAATTAAAAACGTGACACTAGGAAAATAATTTTAGATCATTTTATAATAGTGTAACCAAATAATTTTTATAATATCCTAAAAGATTAATGAATTATCGACTTTCAAGTGCAGTTTATAATGTAAAATAAGGTTTTGCCATCTGCACAAAATTTATTGAACTTTCTTGTAGTAAAGTAGTAATAAACTTTGCTGTAAATAACTTTGTAATTTTTCTTAAAAGATGTCATTGTTATGTCAAACTTATCTCAATCTGTAGTCTTTTTTGAAATAATTCCTATATTTCATGATATTGTATGTAGTTTGATCCTTTACGAATATCATGAAATACTAAAGGTGGCCTGATAATTTACCTTAAGTAAGAAAAGAATAACATTAGTAAGTCCGAATTACATTGCTTTAGATAGGGAGTAAATTTCAAATGGCGTCAATTTCCCGTCCTTGATAACAGTAATAAACCAAAAATGAAAGAACAAACGACTTTTCAGTATTTTAAAATTTTTTCTACCGGATGTTTAGATAAACATTCTGTTTCTTGTTTCACAGCAATCCTGTGATCCGCGTCATCATTTTTAAACGATTTCCGTTGACCGGTTTTTATTAAAGTTATATGAATGTCGGTTATCTTATAAAAAAAATAAAATAAGCATTATTGGTTCAATATCTTTACACTGGAAACGTTAAAGACGTTATTTTATCATTGTTTTGAAGTTGCTTAGTCAGATGTTGATTGCATATCAGCGCGTTGTTTGAATTGCTTAATGCTGAGTACACAGTCTTACGATTTTATAATCAACTAATAGGAATTTATACATACCGTGGGCGACGACTCAAATTATATCCAAAACTTTTAAAATGTGGGAAAACATTGATGTAATATAATAAATGTGAAATACTATGAAGTGACGATCTTTCCATGCCAACGTATTTATGTTTATTTTGTTAAAATAAAGTTCATTCCCTAACTTAAGTCGTAGCCCACTTGTAGACTCGGAATTTTGTTAATCACAAATAGAAACATCCGAATTTCTATTCCGAGTACAGTTTTTTGTTGATACTACGCCTGATTCTAAAAAATAATGAAATTTAAATTAAATCTGATGATTTAAAGTAATGTATTTTTATAACATATTACATAAGTAAAAATTAAACGTTCAAGTCCAATTTAAAAATCCCTTCCCTACATTAGAAATTTCATTTGGCGATATTCACAATTTCTTGAAAGTAAACATTGCTAAAACCATATGCCAATGTTGGATTACAACTTAATACCTACAAAAACATTCTGAAGCAAGCACGTACAAGTCGTAGTGAAAAATAGCAAAATTTTAAGTATTTGTTATAGATACGAGTAAATTTTCAGAATTTTTCTCTGCAATATGAATCGTAAAGAAATATTAGAATTCTGGATTGCTCACAAAAGTACCTACCTGCTATAGGTATCTTCAGGATATTTTTATTTGTACAATAAAATTAGATCGTATTAAGTAATCCTTTTTGTAATTAAACTACGTGTTAGCGGTGACCGTGCTGAATGAATCAACATATGTAGTTTCATATATAATTATGATTTATGGCATAATAAATGTAAATCACCGATGTTATGACGTTCTTGTTGTTAATATGTAAACCCTTTCCTGGCCAATTGTCCTAACAGTTATTCAGAAAAAAGGTGCCGAGATAAGGCATATTATTTTGTAATACAGGCGCCAGGATAACTGTACGCCTTGTCGTATGCAGTCACGGTGCTCCCTAATATTGTTTTAAAAGAGAATCTATCCGATTCTGACACTACTAGAAAATATATTATTTTGGGTTTACTACAATAATCAGGTGCACGTCAATTTTAGAACAAATATTGAAATCGTGGGAATCGCTTTCAAACGAAGTCCTAGCAGGTCTTGCATAAGACATTCTGCAAGCTTAACATTTCTCTTTGGTCAACTAGAATAATTTGATGTAAACATTTAAAGTTCAAAGCAAGCAAAATTCAAGTTGTCCATTCCATTAATTACCGAGATAAAGAAATGCGATTAATGTTTTGTAGAGAAATTTAGCCTTAATTACACAAACTGCGATTTTTTTTAACTATTTACTAATAATAGATGGCACGCATTTCTATTGATTATAATCATTAAATAAACAAAACTGCAAATTATTAGCTTCTGGAAATTCGCTAAAATTACATGAAAGCCTACTCCACAGTCAAAAAGTAAGGGTTTACTATAGAGTTTCTGCTTTAAAGTGCCCGGACCTTAGTTTTTTTGAAGACGGTCATGGTCAGTCTGTTATAGTTGCATCAGCTCAATATTAAGATATGTTAAAAAGCTTTGTAATAAAAGAATTCGAAAACTTGAAATTCCCAGTCCCGCTACGGTTACCATGATTGCGTTTCGGGTAAATTTTCCTTGACACATTATTTCCCGTTTTAAAACATTTCTTGATGTTAGATTCCGATAGAATCTCGTTATTTAACAATATTAGGGAGCAACGTGACCGCATACGACAAAGCGTAAAGTTATTCTGGTGCCTATATTACGTATATTAATATTATGTATAATAATTGCGTCTTAAACCGGCACCTTTCGATGAATAATGATATGGACATGTCATTGTGTCATTGGCCGGGTAAGGTCTCTAACATATTAATAACAAGATCATTAGAACGAAGAATTATGTTTATTACGCTATTTGTCAAATACATCAAAATATATACGAGCTTATGTTTATTTATTCAGCACGTTCAATGCTGACATTGGGACGCTCTCGGCCCAACACACTCGGCTACATTCTGACTACCACATGATTTGCTGGTACCACCACAGAACAAGACATAGATCTGAATTGAGCATTGTATAACTGTCTATTACAGTTCAGTGACGAGTCAAAACATAGATCTCAATTGATCACCACAAATGGCCCAGGTATTACACCCGAAGTGTAATATCCGCCAGACTGCACAAATGGCCCAGGCATTACACCCGAAGTGTAATATCCGCCAGATAGCACAACTGGCCCAGGCATTACAACCGAAGTGTAATATCCGCCAGACATCACAAATGGCCCAGGCATTACACCCGAAGTGTAATATCCGCCAGACAGCACAATTGGCCCAGGCATTACACCCGAAGTGTAATATCCGCCAGACAGCACA
>JAHWXV010183086.1:0-11079 GCA_024586415.1 Phrixothrix hirtus
AACGCCCTTCTAAGGCAATCTTTCTTATACGCAATACTTTTGTTTTAAAACATTACAAGTGGTCGTTTACATTTTAAATATTGGTGAAGTGCATCAAGTCTAGGTAATGAGGTAGTGATTTATAATTAGATAGAATAGAACGAAATCGAAAAGGCTCTAACCTTGAACTTGTCTTAATACGAAAATCGTCTTTCAATTAACGTTATCTTAGCTTGGAAATAAGTTTCATGGCGATAAAGTATTTCCTTTATAAAAAGATAATTATTTAAACTAGAGATGGAATTTTTCACATTTTTTACCTAGAAACCTAAATAAATGTAATAAAGGGCCATTTTAGATACAATTCAGAATTTTACTTAAAAATCTTAAAATATGAAAACATGGTGCACTTTAATATATGTGCGTCGTGAAAAAAATACCTCTTTTTGATAAAAGGAATGGCCAATGTCTACTCTAGATAAAAAAAGTCTACTCAATGAAATAGCAGAATTGAGCCGCAAACGCCCTATATTATTTAGAAAAAGGCGGTTAAATATTATTCTATAGAAAACTGCATTCTCTGACAGATAGAATGTTAAATGTCCAATCTATATACACAGTGTAATAATTTACAAATAACTGTTTCCCACTTCTACATATTGCTGCGTGATGTTGATTTTCAGTTTTATAATAGGTATTTATATTACAAGGATTGTAATCGTAATCATTGTGGCACACGTCATGCCACAATAAGTGCTATAATGATTAATTACGATCTATATAACATTCAAAATCTTACTTGATAGCGTAAACAAGCGAAAACCGAAATATAGATTAATATGAACATTGAATAATTTATAAACATTATTTAAGTTAAAAATGCGAAGTGTGCTTTGTTTCCTTAGTAACGAATTATTTATTCATAATAGTATTTTTTATTACATTATTAATAAATTCCATTACAGTACTTAGTGCTATAATGAATCCTATTACTACACTCAGTTTCATAATTAATGTATTATGACATTCAAGAAGGCGTTTATAAAGTTGATATTCTGACATATTATCAGATAAAACATTTTTACCTTTTAATCACTTGTAGTTTATTACGAGATATTATGATGATAATGAAATAATTATACAGATTCTGATATTTTCATCATCTTCAAAGTTGTCAACTGTCCACATAATCATGCATTTGTAACACTGTATCTGTATAATAGAGATAACGATAATTAACATAATTAACAAGCTAAAGAAAGCTTAGATGAATAAGTTTGTATTTTTCTGGACCATCTAAATTCTAGGCAAGGGAGAATTTATTATCAGATTTCTGATGTGCATCAAATTTGGATACATAACATTTGAACCTAAATGTTTTTATAACATTGATAGTACAAAGGCATAAATAGAAGTGATAGGATTTGTGAAAGTTAGTTGATTATAAGTGGTTGCTACCTAGTTTTTTTAAAATACTTAAGAACTCAGTTCAGAAAAAATTATTCTTAAAATGTAATTGTTGAAATAATTCTGTTAAAATTAGTTATTAATATTAAAACCGATATATGTGAAATTTATTTATATGAGTTTTGTTAAAGAACAAAAGTTAAAATTAGGCGTGGTATGCTCAAACAAGTCGTTAGTAAAATTTTCTGAATTAAAATAGAAAAAAAGTAATACAGAAGTACATTATTATGCGGAGTATTTAATTGATTTGAAACAATTAATTAATTAAAATTTATGTGAATAAAATGTTATAAAAAGTGCGACTAGTTATTTTGGTCGACGAACTTTTAATTGCTATAAAAAGTTAAAGGAAAACAAATAGCGAAGATGTAGTAATTAGTTTTTGTTATTGACCATTAGTAATTGATTGAAAATCAAACGTCAAATATTCAACAAAGATACAAAATGTGCTATGACAATGGAAAACAAATAAATAATCATAAAACGAAGGTTTGAATAAATTGAATTACTTACGTTAAATTAAATTACAGTTGATTTTGATTAAATAAAAACACTTCAAAAATAAAACAGCACGTATAGGAAAAAGTTCATACAGTACAATAGTGATCCTCATGAGTCTATAAATAATACCAATAAGTGTAATTAATATTTACAGTGCTGCAATAAAATCCGAACTTTACCTGTTGCGTAAAATTGTATGAGCAATCTTTTATAACGAAACAAATTAATGGTTAACACTTAGAAGTAAATGGAAATTTACCAAGTTTTGATGGTAATTTGGATGCAACAAGTGGCAGAGCGTCGTTATTTAACTTCAACCACCCAATAGTATACACCGAATTTGAGGTTAGCACGCTTTTGGTGGGAACAAAATCATAGATATACAAAATGTGAGTCGAAATTGTAGTGTACAATTTGTTTCAAAACAAATTATTTTTCGTAAGAAACCTTTTTATTCTTTTTATATATAATTGAATTAAGCAGTAGCATATTACATTATTTATTTTATTATTTCGAAATTTATATTCTGCCATTTTCATTATTCTGAAAATTTCTAAACGAAATTAAACATTCTTTTCTTTTCTGTAAGGAAACTTCATTAGAGTCGGATATTTTCAAAAAAACAAGCAATAACTTTAAAATTAAAATTATTGACCCATATTTTAACGAATTATAGGAGAGATTTGGTTTGCAAAGTTGTATGATTATTATTCATTTAACTTTTGAAGCGAATACATCTATTTTTGCATTGCTTACATTTTCATTTATTAAAGATAAAAATTTAATGACTATACAGATCAAAAAAGGCACGAATCTAAAATTTATGCAATAATTAAAATTTTGGAAAGTGAGAATATTTAATAACGAATGTAGTATAAAAAAGAAGTGTTACATTAAAGGTTAGACGAGCTAAGTGATTTGATATTCATATTAATCTACAACAACTCAGATCTTATGCTATAAATTAAATTTTTTTAATATTTTTAATTGAAACGAACCCCTAATTGATTAGTTAAATATTATCTAATCACAATATATATATATATATATATATATATATATATATATATAATTTTATATTTCTTCTTCAATACTATTTATATATCTATTAATTGTTATTTTTGTTGCTATTCTATCTATCAAAATTTCCGATTTATGTAGAAGAACAAAAATTTAGCATGGAATATAACATAATCTATATTTATAAGAACTTATAAATTACTATTTACAGTTAAAATCGGCTAAAATAGATTATGGCATCCGTGAGTTTTATTTATGCTTTACTAGATGTCGAATAAATATTAAAAGGCATTAATGCGGTGACGGGTATTATACAAAATGACGACATACGGATGCCTGCTTGCTTCTGTGAACTGATTCGTTTATAAGGAGCTGTCAAATACCTCTTATCAACGTAGGTGTCAGAGTTTCTACAATCCTCTAGTTGTGTTAGATACCTTAAAGTTCGTAGCTAACGGTTTATAGACTGAACTACACGCACAGAAGGTTTGGTGCGTTTACGCTAGAACAGTCCTGGGCTTTAAGGGCGATGCATTGTAGGGTGCATTATATGCAAGGTGAAGATATGATTTCGATCTATGTACTTGGTTTGAAAATATATAAAAATGGCTAAATGTAATCTCAATTTATTTGAACTTGCAAACGTTTGCCTATTGATAGATCACATTGCAATAACGTAATTAGTATTAACCTAATTCTCTCACTAAACCAACCATTTAAGGATGTCCTTTCAGCTTAGGCGAAATAAAGCTCTTAAGTACGGATATATAATCACCTTCACTCGATAAGGCGGTCAATGGACAATCATCTTTATTTACAAATTGTATCCTTAGGAGCATACACAATTTAATTAGACATCTCAAAATAGCAAGTTAATTTGCGCAGAATTTTTACACCTCCCTAGATGTAAAATAGAATATATATAGGTAATTGTGTATATCCATTGATTTATAGGAAAGCAGATCGCATCTTACATTGCATGTTTGATTCTTAACATATTTTTACATAATATTCTGCAGTTAGCTTTTTAATTTATTTACAACGCTAGTAGTCTTATTTAGATATCTGTGCTTTAATTACTACCGTTTCAATTTTCTGGCAAATTTACTTTGAAGTCTCCAAATAGCAACTATGTTCGATAACGCCTGCTGATCTACCAACGTTCACTTTCTAAACATTTATTCTTATGACGGGTTTTTGAGCTAGAAGTTAATTGTTTTGTTTTGTTAAGATTTTTTTCTTCAATGCCAATAATTATCTAAGTTCCTAATTGACATAGGAATTAGAAAATCTTTTGTTACAATTGCCCAAACTAAACTCATTCGTAGAACAAATAAACCCTCCTCTGGTTAAGGATGGTCCAGAAATAGTGTAATTCGCTGATGTCATTTACTCCAGATGAAAATAAACTGTTTCTCTTAAAAAACAAATTTAATCTAGTTCACTTTACAAGTAATAAAAAATCTTATACGGACGTTAGTATTTTCTTAATTATAAAATTCATAAACGGTACTTTGCTATGAATGAATATTTATATTTATATTTATATTTTCATTAACTATTCTGCGTAAACCAAACTTAACTGGACACATAAAAAATTCACTTATCTGACTGTCAGGCAGCCACCGATGACTATTTTTTTGCCGTTGGAAAATTACTAAAGTCGTTGCGACATTCCTGATACGGAATCATATGACTGCCTTTCTACGAAAAAAATCTTAGATTCGATATTAACGATCGAAAATCCAACTAAACTAAGATGGGCTTTCCAAAAATTATTAAACAAACTAGCACACCAATGCATAAAATTATTCTACAAATCAACTTTATTAAATCCATGGCCTGTCATTAAATAGACATGGATAAAACTAGTGAAACATGACACTTTCTTCCTTTTATTAAAAAATGGAAACAACCAGAATGCCTTGCTCTCAAAAATCCACCCCTGCGCGAGAAAAATCCAATGGATAGCAATTAAGGTAAAATGAGCATCACAACGCTCTCTTTATACGAAAAAATGAAGTTCACATAATTTAAAACGTAAATTTGGATGGAATTATACAAAATTAAATCCGTCAATGTAAAATGCATTTTCTAGAGCTAAACGGAATTTATATTCCCTGAAAATAATATTACCGGGTGGGACTCAGGGAATTTAATAAATTTAAAAATAGAATAATTTGGAATGTAGACCAGAAAGAAAATCTGAATAACAATAAAGGAAACAAAATCTAAATGAAATGTACAATCATGTGCAAAAATAAAAGGTTCGAAATTCAATTCGTAACACACCCAACTCCCCCGCAAAAACGAAAAAAGAACCAAAACGTCTCAATATTGAAGACTAAAAAACTAGAAATGGGTAAACTGTAGGAAAAAAAGGGATTCCTCCAAAATAGCAATAAAACGCACCAAACGATGTCGCTCGGCGAAATATAAAACTCGTTTTTACTGAAAAGATTAACCGAATTAAAAAGTCTTCCTAACACGGGAAGAAAAGACTCATATGTGCCGCTACCAGAACACCAAAATCAATCGTTAACAATTGCTAACTCAAACAAATAAATCGCCATATTAAATAAGGAGCAAAAAATAATTTCCTAAAAAAGTAATAAAGACGACTGACCCGAACAAATCATATTTATTAAATAACTAAAACTAAATTAAAAACTAAATAAATTAGAAAAAAAAAATATTTATAACAAACGTTGACAAGCAGAGAGAAACCCAGCCTAACATCCCGTCCAGCACTCTTCAACCATTCAGGTTGGAAGGAAAAAAAATTGTGTTAAACAACACTAAAAAATGTCAAACACCCGGTGAATGATTCCATATTTCGCAAACAAATAAATCTGAAAAACAATCGAATACCATGCGAAGCGGAAAAGATTTGTGGCAGCGTCAACTTAAATAAAAGAAACTAAACGAAAAGCGCCAGACCATGTCCAGTCCTCCAGACAAACAAAACAAGTCGAAACCAGTACTAAAACTAATTTACCACTAACCTAAAAGAACAGTTGAAATAAATCCAAAAGTTCCCCAAAAATAGGAGAAAAAAAAGAAAAGAACGATCGAGGAATCCTTGAAGTTCTTAAAAATAAACGAAAACCCAAAATGAGAAACCGTTTCTCAAGAACATTTACCTCAGAAGGGAAGGCTCAATGAAGACGGTACCTTTTTTTCACAAAGCCAACCACCTTCTAAGGAAAACACTCCCAAGGGGTACAACTCAAGAAGACCAAACAGAAACAAAAAACTTAGGTCTAAAACTTAAAAATATGGAGCAAATAAAATTGCATAAATCAAAACATTAAGCTTTTTGCTAGTAGTTAAAAAACTTGGAACTGGAAAAATAAATGTGGGTTCCTGATAAGAACTAAAAAAAAGAAATGTTGGGCCCCAGGTGAAGTAAATCACGGAAATTAAATTGAAGATCTGATTTAATTAGATCTAAAGAGTTCAAAGTTAGAACTAGGCCAGAACTAAAGTTAATAAAAAATCAGAATAATCAAACGTATTGTCTAGAAGTCAATAAAAAGAGAAAAAGAATTCTCTAAAACCATTTTTCTCAGCAAGAAAAAAAAACTAATATCAATTAAGGATCAAAACCAACTTTTCTGTAAGAGCACACAAGTACAGAAAACAAACAAATCTTAATAAGGAAGAAAATACGAAGCAGGCAAGTTCCTTAAAAAAGAAAACAGATGCCACAATAAACTGTTT
This sequence comes from Phrixothrix hirtus, assembly GCA_024586415.1. NCBI lineage: Eukaryota > Metazoa > Arthropoda > Insecta > Coleoptera > Phengodidae > Phrixothrix > Phrixothrix hirtus. The sequence continues at coordinate 6,691 of JAHWXV010183086.1, forward strand.
GCCCCTTAAAACAAAAAGCAAGCTGAACTGGCTCCTCCATCGCCAAGTTCACGTCCAGAGCCGCCTTCACCGCGCCTGGCCCAGGATAAGTAAATTTCCTAGATAAAGAAGAAAAATAGTAAAAGGCAAATTTCCTTAAAAAAAGAAAAGAGATCTGCCAAAAATCAAATCCACCTACCCTTTTTGAAGAAAAGTAGTAGATATCCATAGCCCCATCCTTCGCGAAGAATCGTCCAGAGCAGCCAAGCAGCCTCAGGTCTGCGTAGAAAACTCTCCCGAATTGAATTTAGAACCAAAAAAATTCCAGTCTGTCTTCACAGATCGCAAAAGAAAAAAAAATAAAAATCTCAGTAAATTCCAGAAACCCGAAGTAAGTGAATCAAAATCGCATTGGTTTAAATCGCCTAAAACGCCCAAACTCTGGCAGAATGCCAAAAAAGTCACTACAGAGGATACACATCTCTCTAAAAAAATTGCTCTCTAAATCGCATAAAAACGCTGTAGTAAAAACTACGAATCCGCTAAACACTCTCTCATCAAGAAAGAATAGAAATGAGTACTCATATACTCAAATACATACACTCGTGTATAAAAAACAAGAAGTTCCTCAAAAGCACACAAAGAAAAGAATCTTCTTCGCAACTCTTAGTGAGAAAATAAAATAACTGGTAGTAAACACTACGCAAACGCTCCTTCCTTATAAGGAAAGAAAAAAAATAGTAGTAAAATTAACTCGGAAAAAGAGATACACTCTAAAGCGTACCAAAACAATCGTTTCTCAAAAATAAGAGCACTAAAGAAAACATTCTTCCGAAAACGCAGAAGAACCAACAACCTTCCTGCTTCAGGAAGAAAATAGAACTCGGGACGCGTCAGAAACACGGGACAAAGCATCACGATAAAGAAAAAATATATACTTCTTCCCAGAAGTATAAAAAACTGCAACAGGACCTGCATCTACCCCCCAAAATAGGCATAGAACCTAGCTGAGCAGAATTCAAAATGCAAAATACCAAAATACAAAGCAAAAATAGTGCTCCTAAAATTTGCAAAAAATTACGCATTTCTTAAAAACCCGATTTCCCCTAGAATAATAAATTTGCAAAATGCAACCTCAGATACGACAAACTAAATTACTGAGAAGGAATGCAATCATTTTAACAAGGAAATTATTTTGTTAAAGAACAAATAGGAGGCTAACTTCTGTAAACAAAAGTCTTAAAAGGGCCAATAACATAACAGAAAAGTAGACTAAATTCCATAAAAGGAAAAGTAATAGATTGTAGCAGCTCCAACCATCGCTGAGATAGATTTAGGCTACTTCTAAAACAACGGGAAATAAAATTGCCTAAATAAAACAAACTGCTGTTCCTAATCGTAGTAGAGCTAAAGTTATAAATATTATTATTTAAAAAAACACTTGCCTAAAATGTTAAAAATAAATGGAGGTGCCTTGCCAAAATTTTAAAATGTTCATTATATAACGCATTTATATATAAAGTTGCCATTATTAATGTTTATATGACAACACAAAATTAATTTTAAATCAAAACCTTTTAACCAAATTAGTTTACCCTGGACTATTTGAATCCAGTATTTACTTAATAACTGGTGCCAATTTTTGGAAACGGTCTTGTATAAATATTACGATAAACCGTACAATAAATTCTACAAAAATCACTATAAAGAACAATCTTATCTCTAAACATATTTATTATCCAAAGCCTAAATAACATGTGCGAAACATTAATATTATTAAATTTTCCACTTTAAATCGATCCCTAAGTTAAAAGGCGCCAGTGTTAAGATTTTTTTCTTCAATGCCAATAACTATTTAAGTTCCTAATTGACATGGGAATTAGAAAATCTTTTGTTATCAGTTGCCCAAACTAAACTCATTCGTAGAACAAATAAACCCTTCCTCTGGTTAGGGATGGTCCTGAAATAGTGGAATGCGCTCATGTCATTTACTCCAGATGAAAATAAAATGTTTCTGTTAACAAACAAATTTAATCTAGTTCACCTTACAAGTAATCATAAAAAATCTTATACGGGTGTTAGCATTTTCTTAATTATAAAATTCATAAATGGTACTTTGCTATAAATGAATATTTATAATTCAGCAAACGAACGACAAGTACATCCAATTCATTTAAATTTATCAACACTCCGTTTAGTTTTATCGTAATGATCTCGGTTATATGCAAAATTAAATTTTCATTAACTATTTTGCGTAAACCAAACTTAACGTGACACAGATAAAAAATTCACTTATCTGTCTGTCAGGCAGTCACCGATGACTATTTTTTTTAGCCGTTGGAAAATTACCAAAGTCGTTGCGACATTCCTGATACGGAATCATATGAATGCCTTTCTTATAAAAAAAAACCATCCTAGATTCGATATTAACGATTGAAAATCCAACTAAATTAAGACGTGCTTTCCAAAAATTATTAAACAAATTAACGTAGCACGCCAATGCGTAACTTTATTCTACAAATTAACTTTATTAAATCCATCGCCTGTAATTAAATAGACATGGATAAAACTAGTGAAACATCACACTTTCTTACTTTAACCAAAAAATGGCGACAACCAAAATACTTTGTTCTCAAAAATCCACGTCTGCGTGAGAAAAATCGAATGGATTGTAATTAACGTAAAATGAGCATCACAACGCCCTCTTTATATGCAAAAATGAAGTTTCAATAATTTAAAATGCAAATTTGCATGTGGTCATACAAAATTAAATCCGTCAATGCAAAATGCGTTTTCTGTAGCTAAATGGAATTTATATTCCCTGAAAATAATACTACGGGTCGGACTCAGGGAATTTAATGAATTTAAAAATAGAATAATTTGGAATGTAGACTAGAAAGAATTTCTGAATAACAATAAAGGAAACAAAACATAAATGAAATGTACAAAAATGTACAAAAATGTACAAAATTCAATTTATAGCAAATTCAGAACACGGAATATTAAATTAGCACAATTGATTTATTTAGTAATAGCTAGTAACGAGATCGTAATTTCTTATATTTCGGATCTCGTTAACAGGTTTGTTGTAATCATATAAAATATCTAAAAAATGATTACATTTAAAACGATGATGCAATAAATGCAAACGTGAATCTTTAACATAACTAATCTTGTTAATTTTGTACCTTTAAAATAATTAAAATAAAGCCGCTGTTCGGAAAAAATATAGGCATCATTTTGATTTTATCTACAGATATGAAACTAGAAAACGGAGTAAAAACATCAAAAATCTTGCTTATTTTCAAATTTACAATAATATAGTAACTTGCTTACACTTGATCTATTGTTAAGTTGATAACATAACAACTATAGCGACCTAGCAACTGAGCTTTATTTTACACAAGTAGATAATGAGTCAAGAGAATGCAATGTCAAAGGTACTGAACCGGTTTTTAAAGATTTTTGTAAACTTTTTTCTTTATTTGCATGAAGGATGGGAATGTGTAGTTTGATTTTCTGAAAAAATTTCCAAACAACCCTGTATATGACACGCTTGACACTTGTTTCGTGAACAGCATTTTACTTATGTTCATAGATTTCATAAAACAATTAAGGCATTAGTAACAACAAAAAATGAATAAGCTTTGGAAATAAAAATAATGGGTATAATACTTACATTATAATAATTCTATAAAATAACAGGTGTTGTGAAAAAAGCAATCCATCAACAGTTACGTTCGTATAATATAACTGAAAATACAAAAACAAACACCCCAAAATTTGGCAGTACAAAAATGATAAATACACGTAGTTACGTTCTAAGTTTACAACTGGCAAGATAGCAACTGAAAACGTGTAGCTTCATGAGAAATAATAAAATGCATATATGTACGTATATCTCATAAAAGCTTATAGTTCGTATTATAGTTGAGACGAGCAATAGTAAAACCAATAATATAGCTAACTGTTTACAACGTTATCACCAAGATATTCACCGTCATAATCATTAAAAATATCACCTTGATTGAACTTCGTCGCTAGAAACCTTGAACTACGTCAATATATATATATATATATATATATACACGAGATGTGTCTAATAAATTCGGTAAATGGTATAATAAAAGTATGAAAACAGAATGCACATTGGAAATACCTTTATTGATCTTCGAAGTAGTCGCCACCAGATACAACACACTTTTGACAACGTTCGTATAGCGTCTGGAAACTGTCGGAAAACTCTTGTTTTGAAATCGCTTTCAGAAATGCTGTTACACGTTCTTGATCACCTTGATGTCCGTAAACCGTGATCCCTTCAAGGTCCCCTTAAGATGAGAGAACAAAAAAAGTCAGCAGGAGCAAGATCTGGAGAGTAGAGTGGGTGTTTCAAAAGCGTCACGTCACGGT
>JAHWXV010183095.1:0-10854 GCA_024586415.1 Phrixothrix hirtus
TATTTTTAAATGCATGAAACTTAATGAATTTTGTATATTTGTAATAAATTTGAGAAGTCAGTATAATAAAAATTAATAACTATTTTTAAATCGTTACACATGAAATGAAAGTTTATGCTTTCAAAACAAAAAGATTAAAACAACAAATTGATAATGATAACGAACTACATAAAACTTTATTAGAGTTTTATCACAAAAAACATTTAATTTAAATAAAAATATTAAACCTAAAATTAGAAAATTTAAGACAACAATAAATTCAATTACGTAATTTGATATAAAATGTTCATCAATAAAAGACCTTCTAAATAAGTTGCCATCTTCATTACGAATTGGTATGTCTTGGTTGTACTTGTTATTAACCTAATTTTCATAATTAAGTATTTCATCTACAATTAAAGAAATTGTTATATTCCTATTTCCTACGTACATATTATCGCGTTTACGATACTTGAAACACTATACACCAGTTATTGTATTTCCTCTTCGTTGTATCATAAAAATTATGTAAGGCAAAGAAAATGTCATAGTTATCTAAAGTGTTCCAATTACTGTAAACCCCTTACATTACATACTATCCCTTTCCCTACTTATTTTAATATTCTATAAAATTGCCATAGCAGCTATTGCGGCTTTTCTGTAGGTAAGAAAACGTTTAAACCAGTTTTTGAAGGTACAAACAATTTTTCCATTGACCAAAAGTTTACTCAATGCTCTTGTTGACGTTATGTCTATTATGTCTAATATCTGATTGAGTTGTTAGATTAAGAAGTGGAGTCAATAAATACGGTTTACAAGGATAGCCACCATCTCCTAGCAATATACCAGTTGCATGTTCTTCAAATAAACCTTTTAATTCACATTCGTCCCATATCCAAGCATCATGCACACTTCATCTCCAGCGTGTTACAGTATTTCTTATTGCACACTTAGCATCGTAAACTACCAAAAATAAAAACAAACAATACCTATCATTATATTTCAAACATTTTGGTCAAGTTATCACCTGTACATTTAATCAGTACCATCCCTTTCTATTAAAATATAACATTTTTTATGCTCTGCCAGGATTTTTAATTTTAACTTGGGTGCAATCAATGCAATCTACAATATTTGGAAACTCAAATTTATTAAAAAATTGAAATTTAGTTTCGTCAATTTCTGATCCAAGTGGCATTGAAATAAACTCATGGAAATGCGAAGCCAACGCTTCAAAACATTGTTTTACTATTCTTGACACTGAAGATTGACCTGTTCCATGTACATCTCCTAAGACACATGAAAACCTTAATAGTAACTCAAATAGAACAAATGAAACAATTCTTTGGCATAGAACCTTAGTGCTGTCAAAGCCATTAATTCAACAGTTACGTTTTGTCCATTAATAGTTTGTGGATTTAGATCATCTTTTATTAAACTAATGACACCTGCTGTTTTTTTCGAAAGTCGATACCGCTTTTTAAAGTCTACATTATTATAAAATGCCAAAGGATCCTAACGATCTAAACGACGTCTTCTCCATATTTCACGTGCATGATAAATTAAATCGATTTGATTAAATGCTTCTATTTTAATTCTAATGCATAAAAATTACCTACATTGATACTTAAACACGCATATTACTATGTCTAAATTTATACCTAAATCTGTCTCTAAATATACCAATGAATTTTAAGGCTAAAAATGCCACTGAATAATAAAAATTTAAAATCACCTTTAAAAGTAGTTTTAAAACTTAGCAGTAGTGGTGAATATGGGTCATTGAATTTAAATGAGGGATATCTATGTTATGATGCCTTTCAAAGAAATTGTTTGCATGAGCTCATTATATCAGTTTGTAAATAACATTTTATCCACCGACAAAATTTATATCCCTTTTACGATTCCCAAAAGAACAATTTGAATGGCAAAATTAATTGAATAAATCCATTTTTAAGATAGGTTGATACAATCCAAAATTAATTTTAAACATACAATTATATTAAATAGTAACCCTTTCTTTAAATTTGCGGAACTTATACTCCCTAATTCGAATTATTACACTCTTTAACGCCCTATATTCGTGTAAATAGTTTTTTGCCTAATTCCCAGATATCACATATGTACATGTACATTTTGTCTTGTTATAGATCTTTCGAGTCGTGTTGCACTCAACCTGTTATAAAGAAGTAACTACAAACAATAAAGTAATCATAATAGGTGAAACATACATAATATTACACAGTAGATGTTTTACTTTCATATTAAGGTGACATTAATTTAATTAGAATTAGAACATAAAATAATCAAGGCTTAAGAGTTTATTTATTATCATAGTCGACTGTGGCAGCGAAGAAATATTTAATCATTGATTATACTATATTATAGTATATTTCTATAAATTTAATAAACAATATGTTACTTTAAATATAAAGTATATATCATACATAAATAAAATTATGACAATTTATGAACAAGCAAATCTTATTGTATTAGGTTTTATTTTCATTGCAAATTGAAAATGTCCACTTTTCTTAGATATTTTCAGATTACAGGATGGATACCTTAGGACTTCATTTAATTTGATCTGTTAAGTTCTAGAATGAATTTAAAGTGGTTTTATTTGGGATCTACTCTACCTTTAATTCCTTGGTTCGGTATCCATAATTACTTAAATTATTTTATTAATCTTTAAAGCAATTTCCAGATAATTGGTTGCATCAGAAATTGAAATTTCTTCAAGAGATCTATCTATTCGTTAGAAACTTATTAACTTCAGAATTTCGTGATTCGTCTATGTTAAATTATTGTACAACAGACTTTTTAACGATTCAGATAGACTATTGCATTAGTGAAGTTTATTTTAAAGTAAAACTGCAAACACAAGAATATCAATGCAATTATTTAAAACCATTGTGCTTATATAAGCATAAATTACATAAAACTTAAACACTTACTAATTAATATTTAAGTATCTTAATAATAAAAGGCTTTTCCTTAATAAAAAAGTCACCATTTACTATAAATTCATTTCCTGATTATGGTCCTGGATTCGTCCTGCTATGATGGAATCTAGCATAAAGTTTTATTAACACATATTCGGCTACTTCTTAGAAATAAAATCTTACTCTAATTTAATTCGTTAAACTTTTTTCCAAATTTAAAAGCATACATTAGCAATCTAACTAATAGTCGTACATCTCAATATGTTTAGCATTTTAGATAAGGCATACTAGTTTCAATAATATTATATAGCTTATTAATAACAGTCAATCGATGTATGTTATTATCAAGATTGTTAGTTTTACCTTTCATTAGAGGACTGCAAAGTTATTCATTAATCTACGACTAAATAAAAGCACAATTAAGCGTGTAAACGAACACAATGAATTAAGGCATGCACACTTAAAGCTACTTATCTATACAGCTTATTAAAATCAAACCAAAGTCCAAAACTATTCAGAAGCATTCTTTGTTGATCGAATATAAGAAGAATACCTTAACGTACGTCTTTGTGTTTTGATCCTACAACTTTTTAATATACCTAACTAAACTCTGTAACCATAATCACTGAACTTTTCAAAATTATTTACATTCTTGAGAATGTTTTTATTGTTTTTACAATTTTTTCAACGAATACGTTAGGGTACAATATTTTTTTAATAAAAATAATTATCAACATCAAAATCGTTATTATATTTTCACATCCTGTTACCCTATATGAAATATAAATAAACGAGAAAGTATTGCTTTTAGCCAAAATTTTCGATGTCGAAATTGTAAAACAAATACGTTTCCGGGCGACCTGAGTACGAAAATTATGTTTTTGCGTGCGTGCGTACGTGCGTGCATACGTGCGTGCGTTCGGGCGTGCGGTAGTGCTGGCGTGCGCGCGTGCGGGCGTGCGCGCGTGCCGCCGCGCGGCTGTGAAAAACAAATTTTATATTTGAGATTCTGTTCATTGTCGCAGGCGACCACAACAATTTCACTAAAAGCGGAAAACCAGAAGCACCACTTTACTCTTGTCATTTATTAGTTTTTTGAGATTTTTTCTAAATCAGCTTTAACGATCTGTGGTCCCCCGGGGACGTCTATATGAAAGACAACGTTGTTGAATCCTTTCTTCAGACTATCCAGACTAACATTATGATTTACACAACCAGCAATGTCTCTAAACAAATGTCCGGTCTCTCTCCTGCCAGTAATATGGTCACGTTTAAAATCATTTATTTTCCCATAATATTCACATTGATGAACTTTTGGCAATCTTACATGTTTAAAAGGCAATATGGGATAAGCATATGGCAAAATTGACAGTTATTACACACCGATTTTTTTAATTCATCAAATTTATTGTTATTACGTGCCAACAAATAGATTTAAAAAACAACAACCTACTGATAGATTTTATATAATTTTTACCTACCGCTTTGTTTCATCAAATTAGGTATTATCTGAAAATTTGATTAAAAACTGATTTACAGCTTCCATGTGCTGTGGCTTTTATGGATGTCAGTGTACAAAAACACACGCACGAACGCATGCACGTAAGTATGCGCGCATGTATGCACGTACACACGCGCGCACGGGTGCACGCACACACATACGCACTCACGTGACCACATACACACAGACACATAGATTCACATATTTTCTTGTATTTAATATAATTTTAACACCAGTACTCCTTCAGTATTGATATCACTATCGTCTCTTTTAAATGAAACTCCCTGTATAGTTTTCAAAATTTTCAAAAATGTATGATATAACGTTGTTAACTTGAGAGATACAGTATTTAAGGTTAGGAATTTAAGCAAAATTTTGTAGCGTTTTCTTCATGTAGTTTACCTCTCAAATGATGTTAACGCCAATGACAGTTCATCAGTAAAATGTTATGTGACGTTCAATGTTTCTATGTATTAATAGCATTTCTTTTCACACAAACGGTGCGTTTATATGTTTTAAGAAACCATTGGAGTTCTTGTGAAGATTGGATATCGTGATAGAGTTTGTCCATACAAGAAGTGGGTATTTTCTTTAATAATAAATATCCACAGAGACCAGATATAAATCAATCAATGGTGAACAAAATTGAAAAAAGCTTTATAAAATTTGGAACGCTAAAACATTTACCAAAAAAAAGGACATGCAGCTGTTGAAAAGACATCAAATTAATCGTTTTTGTTTTATGGAAAATAGTGCGCACAGCAGTGTTCGTCAGATTGATAGCGATCACTATACATATTTTACAATTGTACACAAAGTACTTAAACATGAAAAGTGACATATTTCCAAAATACGTCTTCTATAGCAATTAAGTGATGATCTCGATCGAAGAATATAATTTTGCGAACAAACGATGGCTATGTGCAATGATGATCTTTCCATCGCAAAAGATATAACTTTTTCAGACGAATGCACTTTTGCTTTAAAAGGTAACCCCAATCGGCAAAATTGTAGTTATGGAGCTAAAGAAAATCCAAAATACATGCGAGAAGCTCGTACTCAATCTCAATGGGAAGTTAATGTTTAGGCTGGAACTGTTAGAAACTAATTCAATTGGACCATATTTATTTGTTGGAAATGTAACTGGACAAACATATTTAGACATTGTAATGAATTATCTTGTGCAAAAAAAAACTATTTTTCAGTAAAAACAATTCAGAAAACGTTGATAAAGGTTTATTGTGTCACCTTCTCATTTTTAAACATAAGTTCGAAGATATCTTGAGCAAGCTTTCACGTAAAGGTGGATGGGTAGACGTGAACACATTGAGCGGACCTCAAGATCAACAGATCTCACTCTTTTAGATTTTTTTCTCTGGGTTCACTTAAAAATTTCGGTTTATAGAAACAAGCCAGGAAATATTGACGAACTACAGCGCAGACTTACAACATAAGTAAATAACATTCTATAGGAAACCATTAATAAACTTTAGCAAGAGTTTATTTATCGTTTGACTAACTGTCAGGCGCAGATAAGACTGCAATTTGAACATTTGTTATATTTGTTTAATTTATACCTAAAAGAAGTTGTTGATACTTTTTGTTCAACTTATTGATTTTAATATGCAACCAAATTTTACTTTAATTTCTAACTTTAAAGCTCGTATTTCTCAAATTAATTACCTTAAATTATACATATGATATAATTTTGAAAATTCTCTTTCAAGCAGAATCCAAAAATATAACACCATACAGAGTGTACACTTCTCGGGGTATACCTTCTGGCTCGAATAAAATCGAAGTCTTCCGAAGATAAGAATAAAGTAAAGTAAAGGATACGTAGGATGCCAGTCGTTCACTTTAAGTAGTAGCAAGCGACACCTGAACGACAAGATGTTCACTTAAGATAGACTTATTTGCAACAAGAACTCAGTATCTGGAACTGTAGACCTAAGAAAAGCTAAAGAGAAGTAATTGGGTAAAAGGAAGCTCTGTGAAATTACAAGTTAATTCAACAAGTACTACGTACTATCAAGTGACATGAAAGGATAAGATACATTAACAAAAAAAATAAATTTAAAGAGCTTAAAAGCGTTAACTGTTTATCAAATGAACATTGAGAATAATAGCGTCAATTGCATTTACAAGAATAAGTTAATAATTAAAGTGAGAATGGTATGAACAAGAGTTAAAAAACTCCAAAAGTATATGCTAACCAATAATGCAAAAGTTGTAACAGGAAAAACTATTTAACAATAAAGTACGTTAAACTTATATAATGAGTGTTAAAAGCTAGCATCTTATATCTTTTTCTCTGGAGAAATCCATACCAATGCCGCGTAAAGTCATCCAGTGTACCTCGTATATAATTAAAGAATTTAATACCAATGTTTCTCAAATCTGATAAGCAAAGGAGTTTTTTTTCTTATTTTGCAATTATTGAAAAGCTATTAAATATTTATTTCAAGTAGCACTAAATTAAATATAGAAATAAAGCAAGGCGAAAAAATTATTTTACATTTAAAGAACATAATTGAGTCAGATTTCAGCAAATAGTTATTGATACATAACGTAGAAATTTATACTTAGTTTGAAAATTCAAAGAAATTGGACATGTTGGTTGACGTCTATCAGAATGGACACATGCGCACAAACAGAGTGCGAAGCTATTGAACAAGTCGAAAACATTGCTCCAACAGTTTATTAGAAATGATAGAAATTAAGGTTATTTTGTACGACCTTAAGATCTTCACCGTCGACACAGCATCTTATGCATCCATACAGAATTAACAGATCATCAACCAGTATATCTTCCGTTTAGCATTTAATTAATTGAGATCGCCCATAGTAGCGTAGCGTGTAGAAATAAAGGAATATATTTGCCACCTTAAAGTTGGATAAACAAGCACGTACAGCCTTTACTAGAAGAATCACGTTTCGCAGCAAAAATTAAAGAAAAATATCCGGTTGACCCTAGTTCCGCGGAGGATAGAGAGTGGGTTGTAGTTACTTACAAAAAAAGATGGTCGAAATAACCGTCGAGCAAAATATCGTGGTTAGCAGGTGCAAGTTTCGCACCCAGGGTCGCTGAAGGAGATCCTGGACACGGTGCTGACGAGCGCCGGGTGATCGCAAAACCGGTACTAGCTCGCGCATATAACAACCTGAAACACCTAAAGAATGGAAATAAATTGGGTGCCACATACTTGTAATTGAAAAACGTTAGTGTCAATCTGGACGTACAAGAGTAAAAACGTCGTAGATTAATCGACGATAAAGTTTGGACTTAAAGTTACTCGTAGATATTCTGCTTCACCCACCCAGGGTTATGTAGAAAAGCATTAGTAAAAGTATTTATAAATAATCTGAAAGAAAAATTAATTAAGGTACAACAGTACATAAATGAAAAGAAAAATCAAAGTAAGGACAAGTTCAGTTTATTTTCGTTCCAGAAAACAACAGTCAACGTCTAGCAAACGTATCTAGCAAAATATTTCAATTAGGCATAATAGTACAAATTAAATGAAATTTTGAGGACTGCCTGTATAAGCAGAATGACTAGTAAGGTATACGTTTAATAGAAAAATGTTGAGCACCTCAAGCTAAATTAACACATGTGTACTATAAAGTTATGGTATCGAACCTCGTTATCTAGCACATGTTTTGATGCCGAAGCAAAACTTAAGATATAGAAATGAAGATAACAAGATTTGAAAAAGGATAAATTTAAGGTACTCTTGAACTTCATTGCCCTAATTTATATTAAATGTAAAACATCTATTTGAGATCAAAGAATCTAGAAAACGAACTAGCAATTAAATTAATTAAATTGATCGTCGCACGTCACTGCAGTGATGAGTGGCTTTGATTTTAAATAAAACGTAAATAAATGTTTAGAATTCGTACGCAATTAATTAAATTAAGTCTAGTTGAATGAAAATTTATATTGGTAGTCTTACCTGCCTTTGCATACCAAATCTATAATTTGGCCAAAATCTAATAACCGGAAGTTCCACTTTATTTATGTCATTGTAACGACTTTTTTAAACTTAATGTACTTCAAAGATACCTAATATAGTTTTATATTAACCAAGGAGTTGCTCTAATGAATTTTAGAAGATCAAGTGACCGGAAGTACTTGGAGTATTACTTATGACTAACATGTCTCAAAAACAAATCATCATATGAAAATGAAACGCAACATTTAAGTTACTTATGTTTCGTTCATTAGATAGCAAGAATTTAGTTAAAATCTAATGACCGGAAGTGCTACTTTATTCTTGAAATTTTTAAGTTTTTTGTGATTTTCTTGGAAACGTCCTTAATCATTTTTTTAAAACTTGCTAGGTTCTTATGTCTTTGATATATTTTTACGTGAACTTATCAGTTATCAGTTATTAGAGAAACTCTCTGGAGTTAGCAGAGTTTTGCATGTCCAGCAACTTGGATGGATGATCGTTAGAATTATCATTCCCAAAATAAACGTAAATATATTTTAATCTTTTGTGGACATTTGCATATTTGAATATTTATATACGTAAGAGAGTCTTGTGTTGTCTAACACAAGATTTTTAAAATTTTAATGCAACGAAATAAATTTGTTTAAAAATGTAATAATTTTAAAAAAATCAGTTTTGGTTTATACTAAGGTTTTATCTCATTCCACTTTATATATTTCCTAAATTAATTTTATATATTCCATGCCACGAAATTAATTTACTGGAATTAGTTTCTTTCTAAAATTTATTGGAACACGGTTAAGAATTATTTAAGACTTTTCTTTAAATAAATTTATAGAAGTTCTTTTTTAACTTCGTATCAGAATAATAGCTGCAGTGACAGTTTGAAACAAAACAAATTCCATTTTTGTACAACTTGACATCATTCATGTTTAAAAATAACTCATAAAGGGAACAATTACTGCAAATAAACTAAAAACAATTTGATTTTTAACACAAATGCAGTATCCAACTTTGAAAACTTAGAATTACTAACGAGCGTAGCGTCATAATGGCAAATCAATGAAATAATGAAAAAGTGTGGACAAAAACTAGAAAATTACCTTACACTCATAGATCTCCACATTATACCCATCTGTAATGTAAAATTAAAAAGATTTACGTGCCCGCAAAATCTTTCAGACACAATTAAATTGCAAAATATTGAACGTATTCCATATTTTGTGTACCTAGCGTGTATATATATATACACACACACACTCTCATACACACACACACACACATACACACACATACACAGATATGCACGCACGCACGCACGCAAGCATGCACGCACGCATACACGCACGTACGCTCCACGCACGCAAAACTCACGCGCATACGCACGAACACACACGCACCCTCACAATCACGCGTGCACGCACGCACGCATGCACGCACGCACACACACACGCAAGCACCCAAGCACGTCCGCGCGCACGCACATACGTTCGCACGCACGCATGCACAGATATGCACGCACGCACGCACGCATGCATACACGCACGCACGCACGCACCTACGCTACAACGCACACACGCACGCACGCACGCACGTAAGCACCACGCACGCACAATGCACCCACGAGCGCACGCGCGCAAGCACGCACTCACGCCCACATGCACGCATGCGTGCGAGCACGCACGCCCGCACTCATGCACGCATGCACTTCCGCACGTACACACGCACGCGCGCACGCACCGCGCACGCAACATGCACGCGCAACGCACGTACACACGTGCACACACGTATACACGCACACACGCACTTACGCACTCTCGCAAGCACGCACCCGCGTATCCACGCACGCTCGAACGCATGCACGCCCGCACGCACGTTAGCGCGCAAGCACGTACGCGCGCTCGCTCGCACGCACGCCCTCACCCACGCTCTCAAGCGCGCCCGCACGCACGCACACGCTCGAGCACAGACACCCACATATGCACACACACACACACACACGCACGCACACACACCCATACAAACACAAACGCGCACGCGCATACGCACGTACGCACGCACGCACGTACGCACAACCCGCGCGCACACGCGCACACCCGCAGACGAGCACACATACATACGCACACGCACACATACGCACTTGCGCACTGACGCAGGCGCGCACGTACGCACATGCGAACGCACGTACGCACGCGCTCACGTGCCCTCCCACGCACGAACACACTCACGCACACATGCACGCACACACACACACAAGCACCCATACACGCACACATGCACACTCACACACACACACGCACACGCACACATGCACACACTCACACGCACACGCACGCAGGCACGCACTCACACACACACACCACACATGCACAGACACAGATATGCGCACACGCACACACACACACACACATACACATACACACACACACACACACACACACACACACACACACACACACACACACACACA
>JAHWXV010183102.1:0-13234 GCA_024586415.1 Phrixothrix hirtus
AATAGGACTCTATTACAAACGTCTTATGAACACTAGTAAAAATCATTGTAACATAAAATGTTTAAATACGAAAATAAAACTACTAGAATTCAAATTAAAATTTTTGACAGATAACAACCGACGTGACACCAAACATAATCTGTCTATTTGAATTCAAATTAAAAATTTTGACAGATAACAACCGACTGAATCTATCAAAGACAAGAGTCACTAAAAGTGTTTGTTTGTCACTGTGTCCATTTATCTAAAATTTAGTTTGACATATGTTATTAATTCTCATTTATTTTGACAGAACACGTGGAATGCGTGATAATCGTTGTCGATAGTTCTGATCCCTCTTTAAGAGATCCAAGGCCTAATCCCTGCCTAGGAAATCATTCATAAGTATTTGAATCGTTTGCCTTGTTTGTCTAAATAATCCCCATCGGCATGTTTTTTACTGCGTGCAAAATTGCTTTTCTTCACTTTATCAAATATTAGCTAAGCTCCTGAATTCGTAGCATGTCGTCCTTTGTACTTGTTAAATAACGAATCAATTTGAATTTTGTGGCGTGCTGCTGCTTGTCGAAGAAATGCTCTCTTTGCGCAATTTCAGAAAAAGTTATCTTGAATGATTCTGAAGTTTTGTCCCTACTTTTCCCTTAAACTGTCCATCCATGTTGCGTTTACGATAATCTGCAAATAGGAATGCGTTACACTTAAAACATTAACAAGAGCAATTAAGTTTTCATTCAAAGCAGCTGTACGGCCGTGATCAACGTAGTTCCACATCACGTTTTAATAATGGAAGGATATCGGCATTTCTAAAATAAAGTCCTTCTTATTCAAAAATAGTATGTTTAAGCTCTGTATGGGTGTATACGTTTAAGTATGTTTCGTGAAGTGTAAAGTTCACACTAAACGCTGAAACTAATATTTCTCTCATGTTTAATACCATATTTAACCTATAATCGCTATAAAAAATATTAAAAGGGACTGAAAATTAATTTAACGGCATTAACAACATTGATAAGTGACTAACTTTCTAAACAAACAAAACACACCAATTGGTTCTCGTTTTATCTTTCCGGGATAAGGTACACTTTTTCCTACGAAAAATAGGCCGATTTAGTAACTGACAGAAAGTAGAAAATAACAGGATTTTATAACGCGCTACAGAAAATATATGATCTTTTCAAAAATAAAAGCACAATACTTCTCAGAAGCTAAGAAACACTTTGTTGCACATATTCCTTCTAAAACTTGTTCTAAACCGTTCCACGGGTATTTCTTATAATCTATTATATTTTCAAACTACTTCAAAATTTATACTGTACACACTACAAACACATTATTTTTCAATTTCTATCAAAAATGTATGCTATCTTGAAATTGATTTATCCCACCCACATCTCGTCTATCTCATTTTATCGATGGTCATCAAAATCGCAACTGCTTAAAGAAACCCGTTCTAGTTTGTATTCTTCAAATTTGCAAGGAATTTATCGAATTATTTTTGACAAAACAGTACCAAAGGTCTTTTATGAATCGCAATATGGCAAAATAATTAAATAAAAAAGTATACCAGTGTATAAACATTAATTTATCTTGTTACATAGCCTAAGAGAGATATGTCATGTTAAACTCCACGTTTGTAACTTTTTATTAAAATACACTGTACATAATTACTTTATTACACAAATATGTTCAATTCATTACAGGTCAATATAACAATAATTATCCAGGTGAAAATAGCATAATCAAACCACTTAAATACCTCCACATTACATATTTATTAAAGAAATGATACGTTAAGGTATTGTTATACCTCTATTTTTACGTATAGAAACTCGATATTATAAAAACTCAAGTAAGACCTTGTTGCACATCCTCTTCTTACGTCTTGGTTATTATCTAATCCACGAGTTGTAGCCTATTACTCCGTCCTTATGACGGGATACTAGTTACGTTAGCTAGCACTGAGACTACAGAAGGTTGCGTTAGATCTGCACTTATAGGTATTCAACAGTTTATAGTTTAGGCGCCAGTTGCTGAATACACCCGGTAGAAAAGAATTATGTAGTGAAATAAGGAGCTGTTCGATACTATTTGTTTCTGGAACAACATAAATATGCAGAATTGAAGGAAAACAAACAGCTTGTAATGATAATTTAATAAAAACAAGCAATGCTTTTAAGTAAAATATAAATTAATAACAAAGTGTAAGGGAATAAAATGAATCTTGTCTCATAATAACATTTCATATTGAATGACTTAAAGAAAGCAAAAATAAATACTTAGTTAGAGCTTCATTTTATTGATTTCCTTGTAACTTTACCGTACGATATCAATTTTGAACTGCATGTGGAATTTGGCACAGACTCCGTTGTTCGCACAAGGAATGCCAAGATGCAAAATGCTGTAAAATACACATACAAAGTAATATGCTAATAAAAACTTGAAAATTAAATAATAGGTAAAATATACAAGGAACCCTTGCCGAATACGGTTATGACTTATTTTTATGTTACAATTAATTGTTTATACAAAGAGGCAATAAAATAAATTTATTTGATTAATTAACCATAAAGAAATGAAGTAATTTAAATTTGGTAATAATAAATTACTATCCCTTTTAAAAATGTAACTTTACTATAATACTGAATTGATCTAGCCTTATTTCATAAAAAGAACAATGTGGAATATACTTCCATTTTTTTTTGGTTACAAACAGAATTAATTAATAAGCAATGTCATGCATAAGAAGTAAAGTAATTTAACTTTTTTTAATTATAATTCTTAGTACTTGACCGTATACACAAAATAACAAGATATCTGGCTTTCACCACGTGCATTACAACTGAATAATATCTATTTAATTATTTTATGTACAATTGAATATGGAAATTGTAATTGCTTCTTTGAATTAAGGAAACTCGTCCTGATTGAAAATCAAACTAAAAGAACAGAGAAAAATTAACTAACTTTATAATTACCAAAGTAAAATGGTGGAATTTCGAATGTTTGCAATCATGTTGTATTATTTTTGAATATATTTAAATCTTCTTAAATCTATATAATTATTTCCGTTTTAGTGATAAATGATTATACACTACATTAAGTAGTTCCATTTTTTCACGAAATTTTTTATTTATAACTTAATTAGCAAGGCATCCTTTAACAAACTACTAAATACAACATCTCTGTTGCAAATATAGGAAAAGACAAACTTCCCAATCATTTTCCGTATTTCTTAAAAGCCTGGTATGCGTATTAGTCAAACATGTTGGTAAATTCACGACGTTACCACTGTTATTTTTGAAATTGAAGTGTTGCCACTTTTTTGAAAAATACTACAACCAAATATAAATGAATATATGAATTTAAAATTCATTGTTAATTTAAATAAATTAAAAGTAATTAAATTACTAATGTATATACAAATATACATGTAACAATGCAGCGTTATGTTTCACGTACGCTCCGTTGAAAAGAATTTGCGAAGAGAAATGTTTTTGTTGTTCAAGATGAAAAAGTAAACATAATCAAACATTAGCTCCACAGCTATAGGACCGAGCAGCCTAAAGGGATAGACATGTCTGATGTACGGTGAAGCCAACTTCGAGCGCCATCAGAGGTGCCACAAGACGATCGAAGTCAAGTTCGAGCTATGACACTTGCCATAGTAGTCAAAAGTTATCAACTTAAAAATCAATAAGTTTTGTTAGCCATTATTTAGGTTATGAAAATTTCAATAAAGAGAAATAAAGAAAAGCTAGTGATAAAAAGTTAGTTGAAGTTAGTTGCGTTAATTAAAGCTTCGCTGCAATAACGCTTTTACCAGGAACACTCACGGTTTCTACCCCTCTATCTGCTAACATGGATTATTTCCCGTGCGAAGCAGAATAGAAGAAGACGTGATCACTAACTGATACAGGTGGAAGTGAGCAGCGATAATTAATTTATAACGTGAAATTAAGCCATTACCAAACTAACCCCACTCACAGAGTGGTCAGCATTTTTTCATTTTTTTGTATAAAGAATTTCCAGTTTTAGATAAAGTCCTTTAGTTAGACGAGAGGAAAAGAAAAGTTAATGTACGTGTTTTATTTCTGTATTTGATTCATTATTTGCTTGTTATTAACGCAACAATTCTTTTATGGATAAAAATCAGTCCATTCCATAATACTGATTATTAACTGAACAACTTAATTAGTTCAGGCATTATTTTGTTATAACCTATTAAATGAAAAGAAGACATTTTCAAAAATCCTCGATATTAGAAGATCGTTGTGTGAAAAGCTTGTCAGTATATGCATGTAAATGCTCTTGTTATATTTAGCTCTTCCAAAATGTATGTTATCTTAAACATTTTTGTTCCATCTCCTTCCGTTTCCATGTGACTTCGTCTATTACCACACAAAGTTTTTAACGTCAAGATACTATTACTTAGTTTATATCCTCCAAAATCGAAAGAAATCCGGTAAGTCATTTTCGAGCTATCTTAGACCAAAAAATTTACGAAAAAAAACAGCACAAAGTCAAATTACACGGAATGGGTTGAGATAACCTCAAAACGTAAATAACACTGTTTAAATCGGCACATGTGAAATGGTAACCATTCTATTAGCTTCCTAATACAATTCTATATCGGAGAAGTAAAATTTACTCTATAGACGTACAACATGTACCGGTTCTCGTCATCTACTAACTATATATATATTAATTTAATCATTTCGTTATCTTCTGTTCAAACATTTTTTATTTTTAAATCTTGATGTGTATTCTCGTAAAATAAAATAGCTCCTGGTTAGCTTTCAGCGGTATGTGTCATACGATCCACGTTTGTTTTTAAACAACTAAGTAGATTTAATAATTAATAGGGACCACTACTATCATCATTATTTTACTAATTAGACATTAATATTTTGTTAAGTTATGTATAAATAAAAGTGCTTATATCCTACATCCTTTTATTTAAGAGAAAAGCAGATTGGTGGATGAAGTATAGCAACACAATAATGGTAGAATTAAAAGACTGTAAGAATCGTTCAATCCTTCATGACCTAATCTCGGTCAGAGATGAGTGTAAAATTCATTTCACATAAGAAGTGCGTACTGACGGTAACGGCACTTGCCAAAATGTTTTATTTGTTTTCCAATTTGAACATATAGTTATATAGTACGAAGGACGTACAACATCTTAGGTTTCCCATTTTTATAAACAAAGGCGAAAGCAAATATTAATATACCCGTATACCTCGTATTTGCACGACTACATAATTGTAACTATTTTACAACATAGTTTCCAAGACTCTAGATACATTTACCGCAGCGGTAAATGAGTTTAGATATGCTGCCTTTAAAGTGCGAAAACGAATTCACAAAATGTTCTGTATCCTTGCGGTTGGTAAATCCTAGCTCCAGCATCAATCGCGAAAATACGTTGTTGTCTAAATATGGGCTTTGAGGAACGATTTCCCATACATACTATCAAGTGCACAAAATAGGCGTTTATTTTCCGTGGTGAGAGTATAGTAGCATACAGAATTAGTCCAAGAATATTGCACACCTATTATGCTCGTGATACAAACAAAGTTTTATATTATGCTGGGTGTTAAGTCACACTTCACGATTAAGTTCTCAAAGCGCTAAGCGCAACTTTATGGGTCACGAGCAATAAATTAAGTAATAGCGGGCGATAAGGTTAAATTTATATCTCTGGGGGTTGTGACAATGCCCGCACACCACAATCGTACATTTAATGACCAGACAACGCCGCCTATACATAAAATAACTTAGTGTAATCTAGTTACGTATTAAACGCATTATAATATCAAAATCTAAGTATAGATTAAACGCTGCTAAAATAAAGGAATTAATAATTCGTATGGAAAAAGTTTTGCAAAACACCAAAAATCTAAAATGCCATCAAAATCTCTAAATTAAGTTAATAATTAAACAAGTGATCCATGAACTAGCTATACGAAAGAAACGCAATGTTTCGAAGAAAATATGAATGTTCGTTATTAAACATAATAGAATAGTTAAACCAATTTTGGTTAATCTAAAGCATTTGAGAATGATTTGGATTTTTAACATTTTGCAAACACCTTTGCTCTACTAATTATTAACGATTCTTTACTCTAGCAACATTCGACTAAATATTTAGATTTTGGTATCTATTTATAGCTACAAGCAATGGACTACAGAAAATGTTTAACACAATTTAGTGTTCAGTAAAGGTGCAACCTTTAATATGTTATTCAAATAATTCTGCATGAACGCAAGTAATAATTTGTTACACATGGTTGGAACGTAATGCACAAAGTTATAGCAAAAAGTTATAGCCTATGATTTAAAAAAAGGACATGAATTACAGCATTTAATTGTAAAACAAAATAGAAATGCTAATCACTAGAGCTTAGGTAGGAACTCTAATTAACTTTAAAAGATAATTAAACTGTTGTAATGAAACTAATTAATTGTTTTACAATGTTTATTTATTTTCACTAAAATTATAATTAACTATGTACACTAATTTACATTAGTACTTAATTATTTATTTCACAATCCACTAACAGCAAACATCTATATCTATTTATGTATATTTATATTTATATTAGTAAAAAATGAAACTTAGAAAATTTATTCTGCTGTTTATATAGGAAAGATAAATTCTAGATACAATAGAAATAGAATATTCGAGAATATTACTCATAATAATGATGTATTAATTTATAATACTGACTCATTGCTGACCTAGCTTATTGACATGTATCGGTTACCGCAATGAGTCGTTGCCATTACATCACCTATTTCATTATTCAGAAAACATTCTAGATCATTCTAGAATTTTCCATTTACTGCTTCTCAATTTTGTTACACTATAAATTAAATGTCGCCTTACGCGTATATCTTATTTAACATTAGGAAGTTAATTGGTTCATACGCTACCGAAACTAAACATTACATTTTAGCCACCCTGTATATACATATATTGTATATTATATTTGACATTCTTTGCCAAAAAGGCCACGTCCCGCTGTCCAAAAATTGAAGGAACTGAGAAAATTTTTCCGCTAGTCATTTTGAAGCTGCACGTATGTAGTTTTTATTGAGCTGTGACTTTTTCGGAAAAACCAATATAGCGGATCTCAAATGGTATCAATACACGAAATATTGGTTTATAGTGAATAAAACCACTTCAATTCAAACAAATGTAGGAGCCGATGCGTCTTCTAAGCTGCAGGGATAAATTTGTATAAAAATGAGGTATCCGTGAACCAAAAAAATCCGGTATGGCGGGAAAAATCATACAAATCCGAAAATTATCCGAAAAAACGCACTTTACGAAGAAATGCCCCTCGCCATTCTTAAATAGTTTTCAACAAGGAATACGATGAGGTCTTTTGTTCTAACCTTGACTGAAAGTGTCATTTTCAAGGTTATTTCAAGGACAACTGTTCTTTACTACAAAAAAATCCGTGACGTATATCATTTGCTTAACATTTTTAACAGTTCTATTAATTTATGGAATAATTACTTTAGAATTGTAAAGACCGCAGCAGTATCATGCTTTAGACTATCTGAGAGGAAAATGCAACTTTTATGTTTCAATCTGGAGTTTTCTTTATAATAATATATAAACGGAAATATTGTTGAATGTTAAAATGAAATGCTTGAGAATCATCTTAAGCTACATAGGAATAATTTTCAGAAAAATCAGACCTAAGGAGTTTTGCTATGAGTAAATGTGATTTAAAGTCTGTAGCTTGCCATAAAATTCATTAACAAAGTCAATATACTCGTATTTTACAGCATAAAATATTGTATGTCAGAAGGGAATACATACATACGTACGTATATAGTTTTGAACTTGATGTTGATTTTTGTGTTCACAATCGTATTTTTCATGGAAACTGCTTCAAAATGGAATGAGATATTATCTTCCTAGAATTCATATGTTTGAATAGTATTAGGTTTTTTGAACCTCGTCCATGCCCAATATCTAATATATTTTACAGCATAAAATATTGTATGTCAGTATGAAATACTGACGTACATATACTTAAGGTATACGTACATACTTATGCTTTGGATGGTTATTTCTTTAATACACCTTCTAAGGATAGTTGAAAGAAATATTTTCCTGGTGAGTAACTTCTTGCTCAATAGTCCTTTCCGGGGTAGTTAGCGAGTTCTCACATCATTACTTCACTAGCAACTTTTATTCGATTATTTTAGCGTTGAATTTCATCTGGGCGCAATGTATACCTTTCATAGTAAAGTTCTAAAACATTTGTACCTGAACATCATGTCGAAAAAAATCCGTACAGACAGGTGCAAAAATCCTTATAATGATGACGGCATACTTCATCAAAAGGGCTTAAATTTAAGAAAAATATCGAAAGCATTACTGCATGAAAAACCTAATTTACCAGCAACTGCTCTGGTATGTAATGATTGCAGATTGATATCAGTATGAGTATACACAATTCCAGTTATATCAGTAATATGGAATATGATGCTATCTCGACAGATAATAGTACTGACTATCCAAACTGTTTTTTAACTACTGAAGACAAGTCGTCGTCTGTCCGATTACTTGAATTGGATGAACTTCTGCAACGATTAAAAAATACATTCACAAGTTTGGAAGGTAATGATTCTATGAAGCTCAGAATCCTCACTATTGCGCCAGAATTTTAGAGTATAGGACGCATTACAGAAGAGTTTGGTACTTCAAGATTTTTGGTTGAAAAAGGTAAAGAATTACGATCAGCACGTGGAGTTCTGGCCGATATCACTGCAAAAGCTAGTAAAATTTTACCAAATACCACAATTACAATTATTGATTTTTATAATGATGATACTATTGGTAGAATAATGCCAGGAATCAGACACTTGATCAATTAAAGTTGATAGCGAGCATATGAAAGTGCAAAAACGTCTTTCGTTAATGGAACTACAAGAATTGCATACATTGTTCAAAAAGTCTTGCCCTGGTGATCCGGTTAGTTTCAATGCTTTTGCAAAGCTCCGACTGCAACATTGTATTTTGGCTGGAGCAAGACAAACACACTCAGTATGTGTATTCACAATCCACCAGAACTGCAAATTGATGATAGATGCAATTAACAAAAGAAACTAGAAACCCATTTCATGATTATCATGATTGTTTGAAATCTATTATGTGCAAGACACCTACGCCCGATGACTACCTAGATCAATGTCATAAATGTCCAGATATTTCAGTTTTTTCCACGACATTACTTGAAATTTTATCTAATGCGTTTATTAATCAGGTACAATATAGTGTGCAGACAACAACTGATAGCTCACTTTTAAAACAGTTATGAGTGACGCTTTTGACTTTATGAGTGAATTTTGTGGCAAGTTACAGGCTCTTAAATCACATCCATTCATAGCAAAACAGCAATCTCAATTCATTTAGCCAGCGAAACAGAATTTAAAGAATGGAGAAGTACTCATTATGTCTGATGCTTCTCAAGCTTTTCAATTTAACAATCAGCGATGTACTGTATTCCGGTTATATACTATTATAAACAAAACTCCGGATTAAAACATAAAAGTTGCATTTTCCTCTCAGATAGTCTAAAGCACGATACTTATGTCATCTTTACAATTCAAAAGCAATTGATTCCAGAAATTACACAAACTACTAAAAATGTTAAAAGAGTGATATACGTAACGGATGGTGCAAATCAATATTTCAAAAACCGATTCCAGATTGCTAGTCTCATTAAACCACAGACATGACTTTGGAATCAGAGCAGAATGGGATTATTGCGTAACCACACATAGTAAAAGTGGTTATGATGGTTTAGAAGCTGTATTAAAAAAAAAAGGATTACTGAGAAAGTCTCTTAGCTAAACCATCTGAAGGTATTTTGACACTAAAAGCCCTTTCTATGTGGGCAATTCATAATTCCAAAAACATACAAATTTTCTTTTATAGTAAAGTAGGACACGATATATCAACACAACACTTGAATAAAAGATTCTCATCAGCATTACCAGTATCGTAAATTTTAGAGTACCACTCGTTTACTACTCAACAACCAAAAACGATAGTTACTAAATGATTTTCTTATGCTAGTAAAGGAGTAGAACTTCATCCCAAGAATTCTTAGTATTTGCCCTTCTGATAACAGAGAAATTGCCCGCCATATTTGTTTTTGTTTGTTGACCCTTGGAGATCATTTTGACTTAATCAAATTTTACGTGCTGTCCGTTCATACAGTCCAGAATACGGATATTTTGTAGTAAAGAACAGTTTTCCTAGAAATAACCTTGAAAATGGCATTAGGAGTCAAGGTTAAAACCAAAGACATCATCGTATAATTCAATCCTAAACATAAACGGCAGATGTTTGGATTTGATAGTAAGTAATTTAAAATGCGATATATATCGTGGTTTATCTCCACTAATTCTTGAAGATGCCCACCATCCTGCTTTACAAATGTTTATGGAATTAAATAATAAACACGATAGACATCTTCCTGTAAAATCTGAAGGTAAACCTTATAATTTCAATAAAAATGATTTCCCTGGTTTATATAGAACATTATTTTGTACTGACCGATCATTCTTGGAGCGTCTTAAAGATGTTAACAGTGCTTGTAATGAGTTCTACAATCTTTTGTATTGTATTTTTGATGAATTTGTCTCGCTGTATAAGAGTAAGCGTTTTAAGTTTCCTAAATGGTGTACTATGGATATAATTAAGAATTTTAGATTGAAAATAACATATTGAAATAAATTTCAAAGATCTACCTCTTACGATGATCTTAACAATTACAAACATATGAGAAGCTAAGTTAAAGTACAAATTAACGCTGCCTATAAAAATTACATTTCACAGGTCGAAAGCTCAATTTGTTATAGCTCAAAATCTATATGAGACTTCTTCAAATCAATGAAATCTGGTACACTTATTGCTGGAAAAATGATTTATAATAATCTAGAGTTTAGTGATCCTCAGTCAATTGTTAACGCATTCAGTGAGTATTTTTCTAGTTTATTCCTACCCTCTAATAATGGATCTGTTGATTATATAAAACTACCGTTTAATAACAAACCAAATATTGATATAAAACAAGTGACGGAGGATCAGGTATATTCTTCTATAAATAGACTCATGTCTAAATGTACTTCTGGTTTCGACCAAATCCCAAGTTTCATTGTAAAAGATTGTGCAGTTGTTTTTGCAAAGCTCTTGTGCTCTATTAAAGATTATAATGCGTTCTTATTATATAGCCTAGTGTTAAGAATTATATATCTGCTCATCACAATGGTTTCATAGAAAAATCATCGACTATAACTAACCTTTCATCTATTACGCAGTTCATCTCACAAGTTCTTAATCAACCTGGACAGGTCGATGTTGTGTACACCGACATATCTAAAGCATTCGATCATGTTTGGCATTATACGTCCCTTTTAAAGTTGCATAATTTCGGATTTAATGTAAGTCTACTAAAATTATTTGCCTCGTATTTTGATAATCTTATACAGTACGCAACATTCAATAATTTTCGGTCTAATCCAAGTTTAGCAACATCTGGTGTGTCCCAAGGTTCCAATCTTGGTCCACTAATATTTTTATTATACATGAATGTTTTAATTGAATCATTGACTTGTAGTAAATTATCATTTACCGATGATCTTAAAATATATTCCTCAATTCTTAGCCTTATACACTGCCTTCTATTACAAGAAAATCTTCATCTAATATCGGACTGGTGTAAATGTAACTCTTTGTCATTAAACATTTCCAAATGTGAGATTGTTACGTTTACACGTAAAAGAAACCCACTGTTATTTAATTATGTCGTTGACTTGGTTCAATTATCTCGCTGCTCTTCTATTATGGATTTAGGTGTTATATTTGACACTAAACTTAATTTTATCGATCGTATCACATCTATTACACGAACTGCTTACACCAAGACTGTTCATTCTACGTAATTGTAGAATGTTTTCCAATGCTGCCTGTCTTAAAACTCTATATTTCTCATTAGTAAGATCTAAATTGGAGTATTGTGGCTTAATTTGGAACCCACTGTATGCAAAACACATAAATCATCAATTGAAGCTGTTCAAAGAAAATTTCTGAAAGTTTTATCTTATAAAGCGAATGGTATTTGTCCAGCTCATCGATTTAATTATGCCCAGTTACTTTCTCGATGGAATGTCCAGTCATTAGAACATAGAAGGCCGGTGTACTTCGTTACCTTACTTCATAATATTTTACATAATAAAATTGACTGTTCGCCTTTAGTGGTGCAATTAAATTTGTGTGTTAGCCAGTATCACTGCCGAAAAGCCGATCTTTTTTATATTCCCACCACCCGTTCTGTTATCCTCTTTAAATCACCGCTCTCAACTCTATGCCGTACGTATAACAAACTCCATCGTGTCTCTGACATTAATCATAATAGTTTACAAATGCTTATTGATTCATTACTTCAATCTAGAGTTTAATTGAAATGTGTAATATTTTAGCTTAATTATTTACTGTTTACTGTTTATTATCTACGATTAGTCTTAACTTAATTTGATCTCTCTTAATTTTTAATATCCATTTAATTACCTTTATGTTCTAATTTAACTTAATTATTTTTAGTTTAGTTATTTTTAATTTAATCATCTATAATATCGTACTTGTACTAGCATTAATATCAAGAAATAAATTTTGTCAAAATTCATCTTGCATTATCATATATTTTTCTTATTATATAATTGTCCTGTAATTGTATGTAATCTGTTGCACAATGAATATTATTATTATCCCTCGTTGAAAACTATTGAAGGATGGTGGGGGTGTTTTTTGCGTAAAGTGCGTTTTTTAGACATTTTTGGGATTTGTATAATTTTTCCCACCATATTGGTTTTGTTAGTTCGCTGATAACTTACTTTTATACAAATTTATCCATACAGCTTAGAATATGGATCGACACTTACATTTGTTTGAATTGAAATGTTAACTTTTTAAATTTACCTATTTGAGATAATCATTTTTATATGTATAATTTTTGACAAGTCTGTAGGCATCGGTAGCTCAGTTGGTTAAAGTATGTGTCATGCAAGTACAAGGTCCTGAGTTCGAGTCTCAGCTGATACAGAAAATTTTTAATATGTATTAAAGTACTTGTCAAAAATTATACATTTATGTATATATATATATATATATATATATATATATATATATATATATATACAGGGTGTC
>JAHWXV010183119.1:0-10872 GCA_024586415.1 Phrixothrix hirtus
AAACTTCCTTTTAAACACATAAACCTGTGTGGGTGTCGATGACAAATAATGGTAGAGCCATCTATTGTTTATATTAGG
Organism: Phrixothrix hirtus; assembly: GCA_024586415.1. Taxonomy (NCBI): domain Eukaryota; kingdom Metazoa; phylum Arthropoda; class Insecta; order Coleoptera; family Phengodidae; genus Phrixothrix; species Phrixothrix hirtus. Next base: position 79 of record JAHWXV010183119.1, read on the forward strand.
AGGTATTTTAATATAAATAAAAATAAAGAAAAGGTTCCTCCTAAAAATGGGATGAATTTTAAAAATTAATTCGGCACATGTGTAAAGCCATGAAACTGTAAATATGAACAATTCTAAGGCTTCTCACCAAAAGATTTTTAACTTAACTAAATAGGTAAAAATATAAAATTTTTAAAATTCGTGCCATTTTTAGGAGGAATCTTTTATTTATTTTTAGTTATATTAAAATACCTCGTAATATAAACGATGACAAATAATGGCAGAGCCATCTATTGTTTATATTAGGTTCATGTGTTTAAAAGGAAGTTTTGGATTTTCAACCAGCGTGTCATGGAGAGGAGCACGAGCAGTTGTCTAGGACAGATGTGTTTTTAACATATTACACCCCTTCAACGACCACCTTATCCCTAATTGGCCAGCGCATCAGCCATTCACAAAACGGACGAAAATAGTATATAAGACGGGCTCTCGCCGTCAAAAGTCAGTCTCAGTCGTCGCGAAGCTATCCAAGAGGACAAACGTGGTGAGGTTAGGTTCGAACGAGTGGGCGTGTTGTACCTTAGGCCCCTTACTCGTAGAGTAGGTGGATTGGGTGCAGCAACTCACCGTATCAAAGTGCGAACGGCAGCATCGACTGATGAGGATCGATATCATAAAACCGCCGAAGCTGGCGATAACCAAAATGGATGCCACCAAATCGAATGAAGAAATGATCCTACAAATAGAGAAAGAGATGGAAAGATACAAAGATGCAGCAAAGAAGATTGATGAAAGCATCCAAAGGCTAGTGAAAGAACTGATCAAGCTCAGAAGTCTGAGAGAAAACGAAGGCTAATTTCAAGACAGAATTGCCAAACGAAAGAAGACAGAAGACGATGGAAAAGACTTGACATCCCGAGATATGGAAACGGAGCAGACCCTAAACACTCAGGGAACGGAGTGGACACAAAGCCCACCGGAGGTCGCAGAGGAACTTCCACCATTAAAAATCCCTGCTAGAAAGGTGAGTGAAACCTCAAATCCACAGGTACAGAAGATAAAGAGACCACCGCACATTGTTATGCGCAACAAGGACAATTATGCCCAAATTAAACTTGTAGTTGAAGACAATAACATAACAATTATGAACGCAATGAACCCTCCTGAAGGGATAAAACTATTTACAGACACCCCAATAGAGTTCAGGATCTTGCGTAAAATCCTGGAGGAAATGGACGGACCATGCCACACATATCAGCTGCCTGAAGAGAACGAGCTGAAGATGGTGATCCGAGGCATACCGGAAGGGATCAAAAAAGAAGAAGTCCTCTAAGAGCTAAAAGGCAAAGGATTCGAGGTCAACTCAATAAAGGGGTTGGGGAACAAATACAGAAAATTCCCCCTAATACTAATAAACTGCCCCAAGACTCCCAAATGGAAACAGATATACGAACTCAAAGAAGTTCTACAGCTAAGAGTTACTGTAGAAGCGAAAAGACGCTCCACAAGAACAACACAATGTTTCAGGTGCCAGATGTTCGGACACGTGTCCTATAGATGCATGGCCCCGTACAGGTGCCTGAAGTGTGCAAAAGAGCACCCGACCTACAAATGCGATTTCAACGAAAATTCAATAGTGAAATGCTGCTATTACGGGGCCAACACCCCGCAAATTACAAACAATGTGGGTATAACTCGGACACCATAAAATGAAGAAGACTTGAGAACATCGAAAGGAAACTAAAGAACGCCGAGACCAGACCCGGAGTCACATACGCTAAAAGGGCAAAGTGAAAGCTGATAGATTCGTCAACAAGAACAGAACTCTTCCCAAATCTAATTACGACACTAGAAAGTGCCCTATCTAAGATGATCCCGACAATCCTAAACAACATACTCAAAGGGCAAATCGGGCAATAATTGATAAGCCGATAGTACTAGCCACACGGAAAGCCAACTGGCAAATGAAGAAGAAAACCGGTCTCGAAAAGTTCCACAATGAAAAGCAAATAGATTTTACCCGTATCATTGAAACTCACCTAGGAAAGGTGACAAGATATGGCTCTCAGGCTATAACATAACGAGAATAGAAAGAGAAGGAAGGAGAGACGGGGGAGTCGCCATAGCTACGCATAAATCAATCTGTGCCAAGGCTCTACCGTCAATTATCTCAAATGAAACATCAAAACTAGAAGCAGTCGGAATCACAACCAAAATTGAAAACAATCAAGTGAATATAATCGTAACATTTAACCTTCAAGCCACAAGTTAACGGAGGAAGATCTGACATCTCGCATAAGGATCGGACCCATATTTATCGCCGAGGACCTTAATGCTAAGAATCTAGCATGGGGCTGTACAACAGTGAACATATACGGAAAAACACTCCAATCTTTCGTAAACAAACAAAAAGAAACTATAACAATAGCTCCGAACACGCCACCACTATACCAACTGGTGCAAGAGGCAAGGCAATAGCCCTAGGGATACAACACCACCTAAAATGGAAAACAACGGCGAGAACGATCCACTCCCTATCATCGGACCACTTTCCAGTGGTATTTACGTCCGAGGAAAAGGCCCATAAAGAGGAAAAAGGTAAAAAAACCAAAACCAATTGTCTGAGGTTCGCTTTCAATATGGAAGCATACGAACCTACTGAAAAAATCAGCAGCAAACAAGAGATAGAACAGGCAGTGAAAAGACTGACAATAACTATAAAAACAGAGCTCAAAAACTGCCATAAAGTAATCCCTATCTCCATAATAAACCAATGGGGGTTGACCAATAAATAAAAAGACATAATCAGCGAAAAGAATACAATCAAAAAGAGATGGGCTAAGTATAGACACCCCAAGGACAAAAAATTGGTAAATAGAAAATAAAAAGAAGTCGATAACATGATAGCGGCCAAAAAGACGGAGGGATGGGATAAAACACTAGCAGAAATAGAGTAAGATGGACACCACAACATGTGGAAATTACTTAGAAAACTAAAACTGGAGAGAGGCTCGAACTCCTCCATAGGGTACAAAGGTAAACTCTACTTCTCAGATTCAGAGAAAGCCGAAGCCATAAGTCAGCATATGAAAGAACAATTCACAACCAAAACCAAATCAATAAATAAAAACAACTAGAAGTTAGCAGAGAAAGTGGCATTCCCCATATACTACTAGCAGAAAACCCAGTCCAAGTCTCTCTAGAACAAATTAACAATTAACTCCAGAAAGGCACCAGGAAGAGACGGTATCCCCACCAGAGCATTAAAAGTACTCCCTAAGCAAGCGTTACAAGAAATAATCAACATCACAAACGCAATCTACATGATAGATATTACCCACTAGCCTGAAAAAAAGCCATCATAGTTACTGGAGCAAAAAAAACCAGACGGCAAAGGAGCTTTTATTGACGCCAAATTGGACGTGTCTTTGCAGTACATAATAGTGCAGGTTATTTAAACAAAGGTAAAATTTTAACTTATTCAGTACTGCAAAAATTTTAATCATTCTGTTTCCAGGTCGTCAATGTAAGCGTGCTCGCAACACGGAACCGTGTTCCTGGCTCCTTCCCAGCGCTACCTCGGTAATTTCAGTTCAACGGTAGTCCAGCCATTCAGGTATTTCCAAAACAAAATAATTCGCTACATAACGTATGTATATCCAACAACAAATATGTATTTGGCATAACATAATAATCACTTCAAGGGTTCATTAATAAGGTTCAATAATAAGATTCAAAATAATAAAATAAAGTTAAAAAAAAATAAGATTCAAGTAAAATATCAACATAAAAATTATCATTAACTAAATAAATAATAATTCAATAATTTGTTTCAGTTGCGCGGATTCACTACTGTAGTGCACTATTGGTCGCGAACTCACATCCCGTCACATCTGGTCACCCTCTGCCCTACCCCTCGCCCCCCTCCCGAAGGAAAGGCTCCAACAAAGTGTTATCCAAGTCCAGAAATTCCAAGAGGGTCGGTAGTTGCCCGCAGGATTGGACTACCGCATCACGCGGACAGCGGTAGGCGGGGTATCGAAGTAGGCGGTGCTCCGAGTCATCTATGTGTTGAGGGCAGCGCACTCAGTTCTTTGTGAGGGCCCTCCCAACCCGGAACACGTGCACCTGGTATGTACCATGCCCCGTCGCCAGCTGCGTTCTCACAAATCCAGGTTGGTATTGCAGGCTTGCGGTGACCCTTGAAAACAGCCTGTAGATGTATCTCCCTTTTTCTGAGGTCTACCAGCGGAGCTGCTATTCATCCTCGATGCGGATTTGCAGGTACTCCATTATATGACTTATCGACGGAAAATCGTCAATTCTGAAATTTTCGTCAGCAAAACTAAAGTCCCACCTCTTCCTTATTTGCTTCAGTCAGATGCTGTATTCAATAACTAGGTCAACCGGTAGGAATCCCGCTAAGACATCTGCCGCATCCACCGAGACAGAGCGATAATCCCGGGTTGCAAACCTAGCTACCATGGCCTGCATCAACCTTAAATTCTGGTTGATGTTGTAGCTACTCAATTTGCAGCCCCATATCTCGGATCTATACATCACGATAGGAAGGATCGCAGCCTTATAGATGATGGAGGACGATATCGTCGCATCGACTCCCTAAGAGACTCGTACCAGATTTATGAGTCTGCAGAGGATAGTCCTGGCCCTGTCCGTTACCTGCCTGATGTGTTGCTCGAAATTTAATTTCCGATCGATAAGCAAGCCAAGGTATTTGTAGCTATTTACAATTTCAATTTTGTCATCATTTATACGGAAATTTAGGTCCCGTTGGTGGGTTCTGCGTCGTGACCTATTTACCAAGAGCTTGGTTTTGGTGACAGAGATCGTTAGCTTGAATTTCTCTGCCCACCGCTGGACGACACCTAGCGACGCCCGCGTCGAATTCAGAAGGTCACGCCTAGCGTTTTCCGCCACCACTAAGGCAAGATTATCAGCGTATGCCTGTATGGACGCACCTTCAGGAAATACTTCTGCAAGTAGAACATCCAGAAGGAGGTTCCATAGGGCCCACCCTGAGGACAGCCTTTGGTCAATGTCTTCCTTAGAGGTCCAGAACACATCTGGTAAGTAAGTGTCTGAGTTTTGTTAATCAGGCCCCGCCCCCTCATCACCTGCAATAGTCCCGGCTATCACAGGGAATCGAAAGCGCCTTGTATATCAACAGAGATCACATTGCGCTTTCTCACGTTTATGTCCTGCAAGTACCGCTGAACCGCTAGGATGGTAGATTTACCACCCATAAAGCCGAACTGCCTCGGAAAGTATATGTAGGTGAGTTCGTTATGTATTCTGCCTTTAATTATTCTCCCAAACACCTTACCAAATTCGTCGAGTAGAGTAATTGGACGGTAGTTCTTAGGGTTTCCCGGCGGAACATTTAAGTCTTTAAGAACTAAAACGAGTTTTCCACATTTCCAGACGCGTGGAAAGTACGAAACACGAACACAAGCACAAAACATTTTATGTACAAAGTTTTAATATTTTCAAAAATAGTCTTTATCACGTCTTCGCATTCAAGTCCCGGAGATTTGCAGGTACATATCCCAGCAACAGAGGCCTCCAGATCATCTACCGTAGGCAAGTCAACTCCCCCCACCCCAAGTCATTGAGAATGTCGAAATCCTGCGGCCAGGCGCGTTGCACGTTGTTGTTGCCATTCCGGTCATCATCCGGGAGTAGAACTTCAAAGAGATTGCGCACCGCCTCCTCCGGCGCCCACGACTCGCTGCCTTCGCGGTCCGGAACGGATGCAAAAAGACTAGGTCGGAGAATCTTCTCCTGAGCCATCTTATAAATAGCACCCCAGGGGTTGAACACCAGCTCCCTGTGAACACAATTCTCCCATGATTTTTTTCTGGCTTTTTCTAATACATGAAGAATGTTTTGTTTGTGACAGCGTATGATGCCAAAGAGTACGTTGGCATGCACCTTTTGATATAGGTTGCTCTTATGTTTTAAGTACTCCCTCCTGACGGTCTCCACTTCCCCTGTCCACCAATCCGACCTGCTTTGGTATCGTGTCCGGCGGGTTGCCAAGAAGTTAACAATTTCTTGAATACCCCATAGCACGTGGTGATTCAAATTTAGGTTATCGTTTAATTTAACAAGGTCATTTTAATAACGTTCGGCGATTTCAGCTTGCCAATAGGACAGTATTTCACTGCTTCCGGCGGGTGTCTTCTAATATTGGTGCCACTAACTATCATAGAAATCGTCCGGTGGTCCGAATTGTGCACTTCAGTTAGAACATCCTAATCAAACACAAGATCTGGCGGAGCGCACGCTATCATAGTAAGGTCGATGTTACTGCGACCCTGTTCAGATTCGAACGTGAACGGTTTGTCATATACATTTAAAATTTCCGGGTCCGCATCAACCACGAACTCCTCGAGTATTTTTCCACGCCGGTTCGTTATGACGTGCCTCAGCTCGAAGCGCGCGTTAAAGCCTCCACAAATCAGCACAAATTTATTATTTAAATTATCAAGTATTTGGCTCAAAAAGTTTAAGTTTAGCAAAGAAAGACAAAAATTCAGCTTTACCAGAAATAGGAGATCAATTAGCCTGCTTAATGGAATGGCAAAAATAGTCGAACACTTCGCGAACAAGAAAATCCAAGACTTCTTGGAAACCAACGAACTGATAGCGAAAAACCAATTCGGCTTTCGACCTAAGCTGGCAGCGATACAACAAGCAGCCAACATGACCCAAGATATCAACAAAGCAAGAGCAGGGAAAAGGGTTGCTTACGAAGGCACAGATATAACATTTCAAAAGCGTCTGACAAAACATTGAGAAAGGAATTTTCCTGAAATTTGCCACCATGAAGATCCTCGAAGACATGCTCAAATTCACCCGGGAACTCCTAAACAATAGACCTTTTCAAATAAGAGTGGACACAACCCTCTGAGAGGAAAAAAGAGCAGAAGAGGACCTCCTACAGAGTCGCCCATATCTCAAACACTATTTAATATCTTCATAAACGACCTATCCAGAACAGTTGACGAAAAAGGGATGAAGGTATTTCAATTCGAGGACGACACTGCGATCCTATCGACTCAAGCAACTACCATCAGGAAGATGCCAACTAGGCAGAGCAGGAAAGAAACTACAAAAATATTGCAGAGAGTGGAAAATTACGATAAACCACCAGAAAACAGAAGTCGTAAACCTCCCTAATCGAAGAGGCAAAACCGCCATGCTATGGAAAACAAGATCCAAAAAGTAGGCATATACCTGGGACTAAAACTAAACAGCGACTTAAGCTACAAGAATCATATCAGTATGAGAGCGACACTCACAAAAAGAAACGCCCTGAGGCTATATAGAATAATAGGTCCAAAAAGCAAAACTCAGCTAAGCACAAAAATCAAAATAATCAGATCAGTTCTAATACCTTCACTGACCTATGACGAGGAACTATGGGCAGGAAAACGATGCAAAAATGGCCAATGCGATGGGTCACAGACGCACCTTTCTATATAATAAGCCATGATATAAGAGACCAGCTAAAGGCGGACAACCTAATAGAGGGAGAGCGATTAACCGCCGCAAGAATATGGTCGAAAGGTTATCAAAACACCCGTCAGTACATATCAGATACATGGCGCGTCAAATGGACGCATAAACTAAAGACAGACCACCTTCCACTCACTTTAGAGGAAGGTGCTAAGGAAGATCTGGATAGGGCCTCAGTATGGAAAGAGAAGCAAGAAAAAAAACCGAAAGTCAGTTCCCTCAGGGCTCTACCATCAAGGGAATCGCCGCAGTAGTAAATATCGTGAACGCGATGTTGAGACTTCGACGATTACCTTCATACTGGAAATCCGCTGACGCCATCGTCCTTTCCAAACTCAGAAAACTCAAACCCTTTCCGCAGAATTACAGCCTATCAACCTTCTCTCTTGTCGGGGAAAGCTGGTAGCGTGAATAACTCTGAACCTTCTGAAAGATGCAAGACGCAAGGATCGTTCCTGACGAACAATTCGGTTTCAGACCGGGCCACAGCACCACTCATCAGATGCTTCGGCTGGCTGAAGAAATCACCAAAGGTGACAGCAGCAGTTTTTCTGAACGTTGCCAAGGCGTTCGACAAGGTTTGCTGTACAAGATGCTGGAAGCAAACTTTCCTCAGAAGCTCGTTCAGCTGATTGCTGATTAAAGATAGGTCGTTTAAAATCAAGCTGAAGGGGCGTCGCTCGCGATCAACGAACGTAGAGGTGGGGTATCCGCAAGGTTCCCTCCTCTCGCCGTTGCTTTTACACCATCTTCAGCAGTGACCTGCCCAGACAGACAAACACGACGCTCAAGCTTTACGCTGACTACACCGTCGTCTTATCCCGATCTCGAAATCCAAACCTAGCCCTCCGCAATCTACACGCGGCGGTTGTGGGTTACAAACTTGGTTCCGAACGTGGAGAATCGACGTCAGTACGGAAAAGAGCACTGCGGTGTTTTTTACGCGTAGGCGTACACGCCCTCTACAAGAAATCGAAATGTTTAACATTTCAATTCCTTGGGAGGACGAGGTTCGATACCTGGGTGTCGACTCACGGCTAATGTGGAGACACAACATTGACTATTGCACTTTATGTGCAAAAGCCGATGTGGGAGCATTGTACGGTTTGTTGAACCGCCGAAGTAGGCTTTCCTTGGAAAACAAGGTTAGACTCTACAAGGCGATCATCCGTCTGACAATGGTCTACGTGACAACCGTCTGGGGATACGCCGCTAAGTCAAACATGAGGAAGCTGCAAGTCATCCAAAACAAGTGCTTGCGCAGAGCTGCAGACGCTCCGTGGTTTATGTGAAATTCGCAAATCCACGAGGATATGAGCATTTCCACAATCCTACAGTTTATCCACGACTAGGCAGTAATTGGTATTCTTTGTTTTAAGACAGCTCCAACCTCCTCATCTCCGGGTTAGGAGCCTACGAGGAAGACGCCGGAAACCGCCCAAGGCGATTCTAAACCTCCGTGAGTAGAAGGAGCCACAGGAAAGTGCGACTTCGTTCACTTGAAAAAGTGGGCGAAGTCATACGATAACTGTGGCTGTAAATACTTAAGAATCAGGTCGTGAATCGTTCAGGACGTAGATGTAAAGAGGTTTGATTACCTTGGTACACCGCCTGCCAAGAAGTTCACCGTTCATCGTTCGAAAGTCTGCTGTGGCAGCAGTACCAGTAGTGTCAACAGCTCTTCCCGGATGTGGCCATCAGTTAGTCTGCAAAGTGTATAGTGACCGCCGAGCTCCACGAAACCGACCATTGCACGGACGAGTTCCCTTCTAGCTCCCCTGCAGTCGACGCTTCGCTCACCCCGTGATATCGCGAAACAACATCGCAACTGTGCCGTCGTTACCCAAACGAGAGTGACATAAACTATGAGTACTTTTATTTTAGTTAGGAAATCAGGACAGAGACCCTTAATTTAATTTAGTTTAGTTTTAGTTCATAATCATTTGTTCAGTCACATTGTCAATAGTTTTTTTAGTTACCTACTCTTTTGTTTTTAATATAGATTGTTTTTTCTCAATCATTCAACGTAGCATTTTATTTCACTTCATTCATTGCCAACATTATCTATTATTAATAGCTATTCGCACCAGTAGTGGCCTACTATTATTTTGTGTATTATTATTTCGCCCGAGTGCCAGCATCGGTAGGAGGCCTACAATGAGTTTGGTTCAGGAAGTTGGCCAATCGACGACACCACCCCCAATACGCCCTCCGCAGCCGACATCTGTCCAACCGCCACCTCTCTCCTAGACTCCTTACTGCAGGCGCCTGCCGGAACGACACCTTCCGTCTAGATGCTTTCCACCGCAATGACGAGCGTCGCTACCAAAGAATTAATAAACAAACACCCCTTGTGGTTTTATTTAAAGGCAATTGCTGGTTAGCAAACATTACTGTGCAACCCATCTATTCATTTGTCATAACTTAGAGCATAATTAGATAAGTTATTGACCCCGGCCGCTAAACGCGAGTATTTACGCGTGTGTCCGTGTCCGCGAATTGTGCGAGTTCGCGTTGCGGCCCTCTGCATAGGGCATATGTGTAACAAACTGCCTATTCTGTAGGCGGTACGTGCAGCTGTGCATATAAGTGAGTGCGTTTTATGTGCATTTCAGCGCTTCTTAGCGCTCTTTTGGGATTCGTGCGGTGTAGTGGCAGGTACTTGGTAGGCCTTCGCTTGCTTCAAAGCGAATTGGGTCTACCTTCCTGTGATCATCCAGCACTCGCTTCGGAGAGTAAAAGCAGCGTGAACTGTAGTGATTTAGTGTTTTGTGCTTTTTAGAACAGCTTAGTGCTTCTCAGCACTAAATTAATAAGGAATTCTTTTCAGCGTCCAGTGCTTTTTAGCACTTTGAAGAAGATAGAAAATCCGAAGATGTCGGTAGGAGAGCAGTTCAACTGGCAGAACAACAAGATCCAACCGTTGGCGAATCAGGTGGAGGTCCTGTTGACCGAGAACAAGCGACTTCGACGGCTAGTGGAAGCCAACACTGGTGGAGGTAGCGGCGAGAAAACTAGTGCAACAAATGAGGACAGGACAAGCTAAGAAGAATCCGGCTAGGCTATCCTTCCCTCTTCCGTTGCGGCGGTGACGGCAGTATCGTCATGTTCGACGGTCTCCTCCATTCCGGAAGAGGCAGTAGCTGCCAGTAGCAAGTCTCAACCCGATGCTATGGAAGAAGGAGGATTTACCAGTGCTCATCCCCGCAAGTGAATGAAATGGACTAGCCCAACTCTTTCAGAGCCTCGCCCGGCAAAGTTATTCAATAGTTT
>JAHWXV010183127.1:0-19631 GCA_024586415.1 Phrixothrix hirtus
ATTATAGAATTTTAAAAACAAACTATTGTTTAGTTATAAATTTTTAAAATGTGGTAAGATGCGAAACCATTATAAATGATTATTTAATCTAATTAAAGTCGGCCTTAGTTGGTGTCATGGTAACATGTTTGCCTCTGCGCCCAAGGGATGCTGGTTCACACCTAATCGAGGTCGGTAAAATTTTCAGCGGAGAAAAATTTAAAAAACGTGATATTTGGCACGTTCAAAATCCCTACTGGCGGTGGAACTCCTCCAGATTCTGCTAAATTCTAATAAGCATCGCGAAATGACCATAGGAACTGAAGTTAAGGGAGCTAAAGGAATTCCCGTATTCTTAAGTCTGAGCCACAAACAAAAATAAAGGAAAATAAACAATTATCTTGTATACCGTTGCACTAACAATGTGTACCATTGAAATAACGGCAGCATAAATTTAAAAAGAAACGAAAAGAGCGGCCCTTAGAATAATGCAAAGGACGAATACAGTTATCATATCATATCAACGATAAAAACGAAAAGAAATAACTGGACTATTATTCAAAAATCTTAAATTCAAAAGATATCATTATATAATTGCATTAAAGTATCATATTCGACATTATAACGTCATGCGCACTAACAATGCGTAGAGCCATATATTAAACCTAAAATTATATTTTAGTTTGATTTACGTTTTTTTTAAGTTATTAACGTTTATTTTGAAGAAATATGTAACTTTAAATCGGTTTAGGTAAAATTGTGTGAAAAGTATGAAAAATGCAATCAGTCATGATAACATCTACCGAATATAAAAAGTATAACCTCTAACCTAAAATAAATTTTCATGAGAAACGGTAACGGAAGAAGTTTATTTAATACAAAAATACATTCGTAAAAATTCAATAAAAGCATTTGAAGGGATCAAACAGGGACTGTTTTGAAATTTCCGAATTCAGAAATCTCAAATCTTTAGAATTTTCTTCGATTCTTTTATCATGCTAACACAGCAAGTATTTCGAATATAAAATCTTTCTGCCGACATTACATTATTAATAAATCTGTGAGTAAAAATGGAACACTTGTGTTTCGGCGAACTGTCATGTGGAAACAAAACCGCAGAAACGGTAACGTACGCTAACTGCTAATAGTTATGGTGAACTCCATTTTAACAGCGAAGTTAACATTCGAATCAAACGGAACCACAATTGCATTCTCTCTTGATTCTTCTTTTATTACTGAAACTTCAATTAACTTTATTGGGTACCTCCTACTTATACAATGTTATTTACAGTTATCAACAATCATTTCTGTACGAGCAATTTTTTTTATAAAGATGTAGGTATGTATTATTATCTATCATCGCAACCGAATCGTAATCAATCAATATGACACAGCCACGCACACATAAACAGGGCCGCATTGCAGGCATTAACGGAGTTCCATGTACCTAGAATCCAAATTAGATAATTATCCATCATTTTCGATTCCAGTTCCGCTTTAACCGTAACAGACGCCTTCTCTCCATTACGTACTGAATCCATTACGGTTGTTGTAACGTCGGTGCGACGTTATCTATCAAACACACTTTCAAACTATCCGCAAAACGCATTAAATGAGATGCAAATCGTACGGATTGAATTTAAAATCACGATGTTGAAAGCGATAAAAAGCATTTAAATTTTGCTCTATCAAAATTTCATTTCATTCCCAGTGCAACCCTGTAACCTCTTTCAACGTGTTGAGTATTTTTCGCGTATCAAGAACGCTATAACTTAGTATATTTGTAACAAAAGAAAATGCCTGGTATTGATTTCCTCGACTAATTTCACGCCAGAACTTGTTACTTTCATTGAACTAACAAAAAGGGCTAAACTTTTACTTTGGAAGTTTGTCGTATCTTTCCATCCCTCAAAGAGTGGAATTAGATTATAATATTAGTTGGACGTTAATCCCTAAATGGATGTTATTAACCAGTCAAGTAAGTAGACTTGCCATTATGAACCGTCATAGACCTAAACAGATAAGTATCTCATCCTTTCAATTAGTGCGAGAAAGTTATCGATAACTGAATCGTAAAGGCCTGTTTTACGGCTTGTAATCGTCTGAAACCAAATAATCGTGACGAGACGGCCATTCCGTTCCAAATACCACGCAATATGAAAATTCCTATCTGTTATTTGTTAGTCTTCTTATTTCAAAGAGCTTTATTGAAAGCTTAATCTTGTTTTTATTGTTGTCTTATTATTTCTAATTTCTCAAATCAGATTTTATTACATTTTTATTTCTCGATTTATAGGCAACGATTTTCTTCGAAACGTGACGATCGTAGTTCAGTGCTTCGTCACAACAATATTATGATAAACACATTTTAAATTGATACAACTCAACAGATGGCGCTTTAATCAATTTTTGTAAAAATAATGGCGTACAATTTATGTTGCGTTTTATATTTTGTAATAATTAAGTCAGATGTAAATTTAGAGCAAGGCTTCAAATTTCAATACGCAGGCCCAACGTTAATTTCGTACCTCGTGAAGCATTTAATAGGCTCCATTTGATAACATATTAAAATTATAAATTCTGTAGGGTGTGATGAAACGTTTTTATAAAGCAACATTACCATAATCGACTTCGCCATATAATTTAAAATATCAAACAAACCGAATAGTAAATGATGCAATCTGCTTAAAAGATGCTAGACTATACATTATAATAGTATCTAAAAGCTTCACCATTTTTTGATAGAATTAATTTCGTTATTAATAACTTTGCTAAACGAACAGGAGAATTAAATTTTAAATATTCGTATAATTTTAATAAACCACAAACTTAAATAATATTATTTAGGAAAATAAATACAATGCTAGTAATACAAACAAACAAAACTACAAATTCTGATAAAGATTAATTTAAGCGGTGGAGGCCTAATAACTTAAAATTAGAATGCAGAGTTGCAATAAGACAACAAAAATATATGTGCCGACATATTTGGCGGAAACCTCACGTAACAAGGTGCACCATCTATACGATGCGCAGATAACATTTCAGTAGACTAGGTATGACTGGTTTATTGCGAATAGTTTTCCTAAAACACAAGTAAACAAAGTGCAGAATGCTAATGGAAAATAAAAATATAAACCAATAGTAGTAATTATAAATGGACGCCACTCGCTTACTCCTGGTCATATATTCTACCCTATTAGTGCTACACAAAATAATTAAAAACCAGCAGTTCAGAAAACAAATAGAACAAGTTTTATTCAATGCATATAAATCATCAGGTTGGTAAACATACAAAATAATTGTAAGTAATGGTGCAGTAACTAGTTATTTCGGTTAAAATAAATTATTAAAATTCTTGTAAATTACAGTTTGTGTAATCATGAATTATTGTAAAGAATGTATTTATTAAATTAATTAATCCGAATTATGTATAAAAATATATTTATAAAGATACTAATTCACCAGATAATATTTCGTATATAAAGATCAGCTGTTCGTAAATGAATTGAGATATATTTTTGGGAGTAAATGTTATTTAACAGTACTTGCTAATATTTATAATTGCTAGCGACTGGAAGGTGACTTTGGTAGCTTTATATATTTAATTTTATTAACTTCGGTTCGATTGCAAATTTAATAATAATCGAGTTCTTATTACAGTTTACAGAAAACGCTTGTTATCTATTCTAAGCAAGTTACATACATAAATATTTTATGTTCACATGAGTTGATTAAACAAATGATACTTGATTGTTTAGAAAATCGCAATTGTTAAAAATTTAATTGCTAAGAAGTGATTTATAATTTTAGTTCCCTAGCATGGATATCAGATATCAGTACAGAATTACACTGAATTGATAAACGTAGCTGCATTCGAAATAATATCTAGGCGAATGTTGACGCGATAAGCTTATAAAATTAACCTGGTATCTTCGTATCACACTTGAATGAATAGACGAGGAGCATCTAATTATAGATGAAATTGTTTTTTTCTAAAAAAAAGAAGTAAAAAAGGCATTTAGCAGCCGAACGGTGAACTCACGTTCAGATTAATGAGGTGACAGACAGCACCTGTTTCTAAGCAGTAAAATCGGAACGGTTTTCGAAGAACATTATACTTATAAAACGGCGAAGACTCATCGTTCGCTGATAAAATGACCCAGAAGAAAATACACCGAAAGAGAAATAATTAAAATCTATAATTTCGCGAACTGAAGATATTTATCTATAAAGTCTCATAGTGTTTTTAAACAAGGCAGTAAATATTTGCTAATTTAGGTGGATATTTGTGGCAACTTTGTTAAAACAAATACGTGTGTTGTAAACACACTTCTAGACAGTCTGTTTCCAACGAGAATCAAAGAATACGAATACGACTTTCACGGGGCTACCTCGAACGAGTAGTATTGTTTGTGACTCAATTATCAATCGAGAAAATAAAATAGTGCAACCTGTTTTAAAACCATGCAATTTCAAACACCCAGAATGAATTTCCCAAAGGCGCACGCAAAGATAGGCCTTAAAAATCAAATTACATGTCAAAACAAGATTAATAATCATTCTAAGAATTTTACGTTGTTTACCAGAACGTTTCGAATGAAGTATCAAAATTATTGCAAATACCTAAATTGAACGTTACAATATAAATAATAACCGTTAAGTAACTTCAAAAATATTCAACTCATACAATCTCATTAAGATACCAATACAGTTAATTAAATATACTTGTAGTCTATAACCTCGTTCTTATAACAAGATAATAGATGCACCAGCTAGCTCTGAGACCCTTTAGGAGGTTGATTGTATCTACACGTTAGTAGGATTCAACCGTTTATAGTTTAGTGCGTTGGATTTTGAGTTAACATCAGATAGAAAAGAATTATATTGAAATGTAGCGACCGTTGTATCCTACGAATGTTTGGAAGTGCATTAATTGTCACACGTGAAAGAAAACACGCAAATTATAATAAGAATTTTAATGAACATTAATTATATATCATTTAAAAATAATTAACAATTTGTAATAAAAATAAATCTTACTGGTAACTTAATGTTTGCAATCTTTTATTAATTTTTGCAATTAACAACAAAAATAAAATAAATAACGTAAATACTTAGTTAGATCTTGTGATACTTCCTTGATATTTTAGCGTATGACGTCCATAATAGTAACAGAGATCAAAAATGGTCCTTGGTTTCGTTGTTCAAACAAGAAAACTGGTATTCCCAAAAATAGCTAGAAAATACACATGTGATAATTTAAAACAAATAAAACAAACAAGGAACTGTTCTTTCGTTTACAAATTAAATATAATAAAAAATATGTATTTTATATATATCAAATAAATGAGGTGTCTAGAATTTGTTGTATACTGACTTTGCTAACAATAATTGATTATTCCTTGTAAAATACATATTTTACGATTTAAATTTCCCGATTAAACAATGCTTTCATATTGCACCCAATGTGAAATTGTTTATTTAGAATTACATATAATTCTTGCCGTAGAATAAAAACACCATGCATAATAAATAAAATAAATTATTCTTTTGTAATTTTCTATTCGGTACGTAACCTGTTAAGAAACGATCTTTTGTTTGCATAAAATCAATTTCATGAAAAATCTACATTGATACTTTATTTCTTTTTATGCCGACCTTTACGGATGCAAATCTACAGCATGCAGGTAAAATTATTTACAATTATAACTGCTTTATGCAACCCTTTCTCATGTCTGATAACTAAATAAAGAATCCGCCCGGAATGGTATTTTTCGGGCCTTCGAAATTTCAAAATAGAACACATCGTGGCACATTTACTACTTGAACGTTTATTTAACTTTAAAACATTACGAATTTTATGTTTTCCAAGATGTTCTCAGAAAATCAGAACGTAATTAACAGTAATCATACATGCCAGTAATTTTTACGGCATCAATTTTAATGGAGGAACTCTAACTAATTTAAATTCTGCTAATGCCTTGTTAGTAATTTTCTATTTTGTACCCGTAAGTGTTGAACAGCTGGGTCTACAGTCCATGTCTTCGTGTTCCGCATCTTTTCAAGAAATAGCTCTACTGCGCTTTATTCTAGGAGATATTTCAACTCATTCATTTTTATTATTTTTAAATTACTTCTATTTAATTTCAAAGATGGCGCTGCCAGTTTTGTATAGTAACATAATTACACATCTCGTGTGCTTAAAAGGATGGTTTATACCTTCATTTAGCGCAGCGAGGCAACCTTGTGATGATGAGCCCCATTAAGGATGATATCTTAGTATGCGAGTGGCTTTGGCGCACTGAACTAAAGTACAGGTCTTGTTTGTCTACTTACTTTATTAGGTTACAATTGTTGTGGTGAGAAGACTTGTAATTTTTCATTTGTATAAATGTCAGTTTTATAGCTTTTCACTTGTGCTGAGTTTTATTTAAGATTTGCGCCGTGGTATAGTAAATAGATCAATTCATTCATTTTTATTAATTCTAGGTTTATCCGTAGAATAAAAATTTATTTAAAATTTAAAAGATATTTAAATATCCTTTCATACGTTTTTAATGTTTAATAGATTTCCCAAATATAGAAAAATATTATTTAAAGATGATTTCTAAAAGGAATCTATGTAATTAAAATGATAATTTACGTGAACGGCAATTTAAATTTATAAGAATTCTGAGCAAAATAAAGTTATAATAGTTGCACGCAGATGATCAACGATTATTCTTATAATCTACAGGGTGTTGTCAAAAGCTATCTATGCGAAATCAATAAAAGATGTCAATTATCACTAAAATACAGGCCGGTGCCTAAAAATAAAAAACACTTTGCAGGTATTTATATTCGATGCTATACCGCAACTAATATATGAAAGGTGATGGTTTAGATCGCTTATGATTTTCTGAGACTTTATACAGAAATTCACGTACCTATTTATAGTCGAAATTGTTATCAAGAGTTTCTCTATCTTTGTTTTTTACAATTTTACAATTTTGTGTTCGTAAAACATTGAAAGTGCTTTTAATAAATAATTATATTATTTTACAATTATTTCTGGCCTATTTACTTTGTTATAAAATATTTTAGTTGATAAATAAATAAATATCAATTTTAGTTATATTTGCTTTATAAACGGGAATATTAATAAATATCGTTTATGCATCAGGAAAACGATCACAAAATTTCATTTTCTTACCTGTTTCATTGGAGGAGTGAAACTCTTCAGAGATCGATGAAAGTGAATAATTTAAAATACCTTTCTTAATGTTTCACAAAGAATAAATGCATTTAAAGATGTGGAGGCCCCGGGACGGTCAAAGTGTTGACGCTATTCTATCCCCCCTTTACTCTAATTATTAAAGCAATATGGAAATAATAGGCGTTGTAGATTCTTAAGTAATTTATTATGTTAGTCACATTAGCAAATCATAAGAAAATAATACCCAAAAACCAATTTTGTGGAGTTCCCGGTGCTGCAACCCCTTTTTTCCTGCCTTAAATTCGGCCCTAATCGGGCTGTATATTAGCACTACAGACCACTGAAATATAAGAGAACGTGAAATGATAACTACCTGTATATATTGTGTATGCATCTGAAGCCACTAGTAAAAAGTGAGTGCGTTTCTCGAAGCGGTAATTTCTTCTTTCTCTAACGCATTTATTTATATGGGAATTATACTCATATTAATTTTATTTACTAATTGCGTTTTGACTGATACAAATTATATTATTCCAATGAAATAAAGCAATATGTGCAACTGCAACGGTCTACCCAGATCACCCTGCGGCAACTTTTTGTGCTTTTTCGATCTTGCGATCGTACCATTTGCCTTTCAATTTCAATGCCTCAATTGTGATAATTGTCATCAAATATTTAAATTTGAAAAAGTAGATTACTGGTATAAGTCCAGGTAATTTATTGTTTCGATGAATTGGAAGAAGTATTGGCAAAAGCGACAGTAGTCTGAAAAGTTCGAAGTCAAAGGCATAAATACACTAGCAGTTAGAATACCAAATTAGCTATTGACTAATACTTTCTGCATTGATTGGTGTCATTTGAGTTTCGTTGTTATTGTCTACGACGCAGGGTTTGTATGATACCGCGAAAAGCAAGAGTGAACTAATGAAGTTGAAGTGTTGTTAATGGTGTAATGACGATTTCACGGAAGTAAAACGTCACCAAGAAGATAGGAAAACTTTGTGGAGTTTGCAGAAAGAAGGTATAAAAACCATATTCCTGACGTTACGGTATTGGGAGTTTTAAATTTTGTCTTGCATTTACTTCCCATTTAGTACGTAAGCAAACAAAAGCGTAGCCTAAGTCACAAAATCGCCAAAATCATCCTTAATTGAATACGCGTGGTAACGCACCTCAACTCCCAAACAATGCATTATTGCGATCCGCAATATTTCAAGCGAATTGATCATATGCCGTGTTCCCCTAAATTTTGACCTAATTATAAAGTTTAATTAAATTCAATCATTGTTAGAATATAAAACGTATTCTATTTAATTTTAGTGTTTTCCGAATTTTACATTCGTTTTAAATTCCTTTTAAGCAGTAGAGAATATTTTATGATTTAATAGTGGTATTTCCATGCTACTTGATTTATTTCTCACTGTTTAAATCTAGTAAATTAATACTTTGTAGTGAGATTCACCCAGTGGCACATATAATTTTGACCAAACTCGTTGTAATAGGCAACCCGCGCTACAGCTTTCGAGTTAACAATTATCACCTGTTTATGAATTTACGCATGCCATTGAACCTGGAGGGACCTTACATTTGGGATTTGCGGGTGTTAGACATTTTAATAAAAGAATTTACTTTTTAAAAGTTAATCGGTTTCATAATACCGACTATATTTTTCCCAAAGGTTCATTAATGTGGCTTCACTAGTTGTAGTTGCTACAATTTTAATGAAACTGAATATTTATAAATAAGATGGCTTCCTTACCTTGAGTGTAGAAATTATGTATCTCAAAGGGGCAAAAAAATGAACACGGCTCAAGATTATCGTGTAAAATCTTTACTACAATATACGCATGTAATTCAGTGCAATTACTTACACAAAATTTATCGTAAGACTAAATATTTATCGAAACTCAATAAACGTGGCAAAATGGTGGAAAACTATTGGAATACAGAAGTGAATGTTGAGGTTATGTTATTGTTTGTTGTGTTTTCTAGATACGATTGGCGGTATCATAAATGCGATAAATATTTTACGGCAAGCGTCACGTGATTACTTTTACGAAAATTGTACTATTTACGGGCGTGAATTGCTTGTGCAGTTTCATTTAATGTCATTAAAAAATCTAAAAAGAACACTTGGAAAAATATAAATATTTATCATACTTCCAAAGACGTTTAGTCTAAACACAAATCTTGCCATTTACATTACACTCGTATAGTATATGCATTACAATACTCAATAGAACAGTGTTGCCACATCCATCGAATTTGTATGCAATTTTATAACATTTCAACGACATTCTATTTTCCGCCATTACAAAGAAATTCCTACACCTTCAAAATGACAATCCGATCTATTCCTTACTTATACGTAACTACATTGTCTCTTTCCTAATCTTGTTGTCCTTCTTGTAACTTTTTCAGTAAGACCGTATTTAAGTAATCAGGATTCCTTTTCAGTCCTTTATGTTTAATGTTATTCTACCTTCTATATTTCTGTATTTACCTATGTGAAAACTGTTGAATTTTTTTTGTACGTTTCCATTCTACACTGATATTGTCGAATATCTAAAATTAAACCATAATCGCTTATTCTTCAATTATTTACATATTCACATGATAGATTTATTACGTATATACGTTCTCTCACAAGTAATTAATTTAACTTTAAGGTAATTTATAATTAAGGAAATTGAAAATTGATTTTTAAAAACAAAGTGCTCAAAAGTTGAGGCTACAGAATATTTGCTAAGCAAACTGATAATTTATTAATTAAGATTTAGGAATACCTAATATACTTTTAAAACTAAGGGGTGAAATTATTTATGTATGTATTGTCCCAAATACAAGTAATTTCCATTCAAACCATTAATACTGAACTTTGTACTTTTGTGTGATGATTAATTAAAATTCTAAACATTAGCTTGAAAGTGGTTATTAAAATAATGTTGGTCGCCACATGTCTTGTTAAGATTCTTGTTTAATTCATAATTTATTTTACATTGGCGTGACCAGCTACGCTTTTATTAACTAATCGCAAGTTTACTGCAATAATTAATTATAAATATTCCGGATACGGAAACTTGTCTTCGTTCGAGTACTAATTAGAATTCAGAAATCACTTGGAATCGGGTTAATTTCTAATTATCGTGGGCCAATTACTATTAATACTTGCTTGTTAAACAAAAAACAAAACATGTTTTATACATATATTATAAAAAATGGCAATACCAAATATATAAAAATACTTAAAATTAATTCAACACTAATAAAATAATATTTACAAATTGAATAAATATATTTTATACATATACGAGGGGAGCTTTTTATGTTATCTGCCTAGCTATGAAAACGACAAGTTGAAGAACAAACTAAATTTTATTTTTCAAAGAAAGAACCATTAACACAAATACACTTATTCTAACATTTTTCTAATAACGCAGTGCCTTCGAAAAAAAAGGCTTTGGTAATTCTATAAATTACTACTCCAGAGCGTTTTCCAAGTCGACGTCCGCTCTTGCATTTGAGTTTTGGAAAGAGATAATAGTAACACGGTGTGTGGTTGGGACTGTAATTCCTCAAAGCCGGATTCATTGGCTACCGCTTGAACAATTAGTGCTTTATGCACTCTGCAGTTGTGCAGAAGTAGAGTTTTCTGAGAAAATTGTGGGGCGTTTTTCAAGTTCTTAAAAATTCGTTGAAGACATTTTGCATTATTAACGTATATTTAATTAAGAGAATCCTCTTCGCGTCTCAGAAAACTGTGGCCGTCACTTTCCCCACAGAAAAATGCGTTTTCGCCTTCTTGGGTGGTGGAGAGCCTTGGTGAACCCATTGTATGGACTCCTGCTTCATGAGAGGGTTCCAGTGGTGTACTCAGGTCTCACCCTCAGTTACAGTTATAAGTATAAAAGAAGGCTTTCATCTCACGTAAATTTTATGACACTTCTGTGTTCAAGTTTCAAATCGCTCATTTTCGCTTCTTTAAACTGATATAAAAATGCCAAATGTTGAGTGATTGGAACCAAACTTTGAAATCACTATAAAATGTCACAGAAATTTGTCATAAGAAAATTATTACGATAGCGTGTTGTTTTCATGGCTAGATAGATAACATAAGAAACTCCCCTCATTATAAAAATACATACGAAGTGGTATCCAAATGGTCGCACATTAATGTGATAAAAATTCCAAAACTCTTTGCTACAGTGTTGCCGTCACCTTCAAAGTAGTCTCCCGCCGCAAGTATATACGGATTCCAGCGTTTTTCCCGCTACCCAAAGATTTTCTCGCTGCTGTGAACGAGTCAAGCAGTGTTTGCGATTCTGCTTTAATTTCTTCAATTGTATAAAATCGTCGGCCTTTCAATTGCAGTTTCATTTTCGGGAAGAGGTCGAAGTCGTACGGTGCCAAATTAGCGAATAGGTTGGGTGGGCAACGACAATCATCGAATTTTTTACCAAAAATGACCGCATGTGGAAAGAACTGTGCGACGGCGCATTGTTATGATGCAACGCAAAAACTTTGTTATTCCATCTCATGTCTTCGCGAAGCCGCCTCCAAACATCGCAGTAGAACTTGGAATTAACTGTTACAATTCGTGGCACGTATTCACGATGCACAATGCCCTTCATGTCAAAAAAACGAGCATACTCTTGACATTGCTTTTCACTTACCCGCATTTCTTAGGTTTTGGCGAACTGGGATGCTTCCCCTGGCTCGACTGTTGCTTGATTTTTGGGCCATATCCTTAAATCCAACTTTTATCACCTATTATGATTTTAGACAAAAGTTAGCATCTTCTAAAGCAAGTCGTTGCAGCTCAGTTCACGCATCAATCCGTTGCTGCTTTTGATCAACTGTTAAGAGTCTTGGAACTAATTCTCAGTTCCTCGGTCAAAATACGCTGGCAATGTTTACAATATCTGACGTTCATCATGCCCAAGTTCCATTCTACCCGCTTTGAACCAGGAATGTCATTCAAAAGCTTCTGTTCGGCTTAACGAACGGTCACCAAACATTTCCTGAATCATTTTTGGCACTTCTTAGTTTAAAACAAAATTTAATGCACGCGCGTTGCTCTAATTTTGCATCCATCGTAAAATTCGCAAACCGATACAATAACACTTTATGCACTAATCCAAACTGAACAAGTTCAAACCTCTCACACATATTTATGACATGTGTAGCTACTGCCTCCTATTGGCGTACGTCAGTACTATTTCACATTTGCGTTATACAGGAGTAGTCCGGGAACATTTGAGTACCACCTCGTACAATTCAATTTACAAATTGAATAGATGTCAAAATATGCAAACAATAAAATTGTAACACAGTTTCTGAAAAACTTCGTTTAAGCTTACCTCGGAGGCCATTGAGCATCTTAATTATACTAGTTCAAGGTTAGTTTTAAACGAAGTATTTCTGTGAGAAATAAAATAATAACAATAGGATTTTGTAAATAAGTATGGAGTTAAGTAAAGATATTATGAAGTATGGACTAAAATTTCTTCCACGTAACTGTTAATTTGGTTTTAATCAACGCGTTATTTGCTTTGGATTTATTTCAAAATTATTTCTCCTCGAGGTTTCATATTGTATGTTAATTTAATGATTTTACTTATTACAATTTACTCGATCTTTAATGTTATTGCAAAATCTTTTTATGTTTTTGGATTAAAGCTTAAAACTGGAAAATATTTAATTCTGATTGCAAAATGGTTCGATCAATTCTCAATTTGCGAGTTCTGGTTGTACGTTTTGTTACACTTTATTCGCACTGGTCACTTTATTTTACATCCGACGCTAACTTTAGTAGACGAGTGTATGCACTTGAAATGAATTCCTGGAAAATAACTGAAAAATAAAATTCTTTTCAAAATTCACAACTTACGAAGCTCTAGTCGTCATATAAGCACTCACTATTTTAACCATATAATATCGCTTAAATAAGTTTGTAAGAAATAAAATATATTATCTAATAAACAAAATTTATTAAAATGCTAAACAAAAGACGAGGTGAATAGATTGAAATATCTAAAATTGTAAGGTTTCTAGTTAACAAACATGTTACATTTAATAGTTCTATAATAATTTAGGTCCATGACGATCTTTAGGAAAAGCTAGTGACTAATTTTAACATTTCCTATCTTAAAAAGTTGAATTTAGAATCATTTAGACTGTGGCTATAAGTTAGAAAATTGTTTTTAAAAAACTAGCAAAATAGGTCCCTTATTTCCCACAGATCGCTTGACATCCTTCAACTCATGCCATGCTAGATGACTACAATACTCTGGGAAAAAACTAGCCTTTCAAATATTTAAAATAACTTGGCTATCTTCTAACAATGCATTTCCTTTAAGTTAAATGAACTTTAATCATATCCTTTTATTTGAAATTTGAAATTTAAATTGTTTATTAAACTATAATTATCGCATGTGTTGATTTCTTGAAGCGAATGTGGTAGATTCGGTACCTTTCCTTTTGTACAGATTATAAACGCAAATGTTGTAGAGTAAGACTGAGAACTGAGCTTTGCGATATTCCAGCACTGGAGATTCTGACTATGTTAGGTTTTTGAGGGAGAATTTGAACTTCCGGTTTTGAAGACAGAATTAAATGATTATTTTGGTATCCATGTTTGCTGCAGTCATGCGAAATTTTATAAAAATCCTTGACTGCATCGATAAATTAGTTGTTACGGCTCTATTTTGGAAATCGTTGATTATTATAAATGTGGTTGTTTCAAGGTTTGCCGAAAGTGTTTTTAGGAATTTAAATTGTTCGTCAGGGATAATTTTAGTTTTCTAGATTGTGATTGAACCTCTTCAGAATTACTTTCTCTAGAATCTTTAGCCTGTGATTTTCAGCGCAGTCGTGGTCTTTCCCAGGTTTAACGAATGTCATAATTTTAACCTTTCACCGAGCCTCTGGATAATATGTGACTTCTCTAGAAAAAACTGATAATTTTGGCCTTTATCCAAGCCTTTGAAAAATAGTTCAGTACCATGAATATGGTCTGAAGTGTGAAGATGTATTTGAAGTTTTTGCTTTGAGTATTTACATAAGAGCATCTTGTGTTAACTCCAACTATGATTAGTAATATTTTTTGAATATGTTGTGGAATGTCTTCGGTGTCGGTTGTACTTTGAGTTTCTAAGTTTGGGAATTTGTCTTTCTGGTTTTGTTGTTATCAAATTCCATTAAGGTTGGAACTGAATCTTCATATCCTCATGTAGGTCCTTGGTTTGGTTTTTTTCATCTCATTCTGTTTGTAACGTTGAAAATCTGTTTGAGGTGACGATTGCGGGTTTTCCTGTGGTTTGCCTTTTTTGCGAGCTTAGATGATCGCGGTCTGTCCTTGCTTTAAAGATCTGAGCTATTATGTTTTGGTTCGCGTTACAGTTAAGTTGACATAAATGATTTATTTAATCAAACGGTGCAATTATTTTCATACGACGCTGCTAAGCAACGAACTATTTACAATAACGTATTTACTCCAGCTACAATGAAAATCTTTTTTACTATGTCAAAAATATTTACCTTTATCTGCGTCCACATTATTTAAGTAACAAATAAGCAACATTTATTTAAAAAAAACAAATAAAATATTAATGATACTACAGCGATCAAGATTTTAAATATTGCTGTATTCATTAAAAAAGAATAAATAAAACTATTAAAATTACTAAAATATTATTAATTAATAACACAAACAGTTTAAAAAATTAAACGTTTTAATCAATATTTACACAAGGTGCTGTTATTTTATAAAAATTATAATTAACAGTTAAATACGTCTGTAGGTATGCAACAGGTTATAACAGTTAAATACACTCTTTCTTAAGTAAATTCTACTTCTAAAGAAGTTACAGTTTTGGCCAATGATAAAAACAATAATTATGTCTGTATGAACAAGAATGAATTTTAACATTTATCTAATGTATTACTTTTACACCTGTTATTTATGTATGTATACTGATAAACTGACCTACAATAATTTGGAATATCAGGTTACCGCTGGTCTTCGATGACGAATTTCTTGAATCTATTTCGATTTTTTGAAGCACAACACATTGATTATACGTGTTACTGGTTGATTATTAATTAAATTTGTCGGTTTTTGTGCCCACGATTAATTAATTTCTTGTACTTAATCAATGAATTAAGCGGCGTCGTAATGCGGCTACTTATAAGAGATTATAATTTAAATTATTAACTTATTTTTATAAGACGTTTATTTTACGACGGGCCTAGATCAGTGATAAAATACTCCTTTAACGGCAACTTAATTTAAAAAAAAAAACGGGATCTTTGGTGTCTTGAGGTCTTAAATATTAGGATTTTCACTAACAACTATAAAATTTAAATTTTTGGTCGTTCAGCACAGTTCTCGCAATCAGTTTAAATTTTCTTACTACGTTTCCTAAGATTTAAATTTACTAGGATATAGACAGTTTATTACTGAAATTAATATTTCCTAAAGCTATGTACATCACATATAATTCTTAAATATAGTAACTTAAAGGAGCGTTACAATTGTTTGCAACTTTAAATTTTGTGTGGTATTGGATTAATTTATACGACGGTTTAGATAATTACAAAGTTAATACTGTGATTGTTGATAAATAATGAATTATTGCTATGAGTTCATTAACAATTAGGACTATGAGCTGAAAAGATTGGCGACTCAAGGTTTATCTAAATTCATGTTTTGTTACTGTGTATGACCGTCTTTTGCATAGCAACGGTTTACTTTATGAACATTGCTCGTAGCGCGACACGTTGGTGCTGTACGCGAACCGCCCTAATGTATAGCACTGGTAAACAGACCATGTAGAAAAGCAAAACCGCACCTAGTATATTCTTTTATTAACTAGGTAACCAACACCACTAGGTAGAATTTAGTTTCAACCGCCCACCCTATTTTGCCCGATTTCCCCCTTACATGTTTCCATGGAAACAACTGCACCGATAGTTATATTCAGAACAAGAACAGACGTTTCTAAAACAATATTATGCCTATCTTTGCGCAAACTTTTCTCTTGTTTATATAAATTCGTGTAATCCTCAGTTTGCATAATTCCACAATCTTCAAGTTTCTCGTTCTAAAGTTAAAATAACCCCTCTTTACATGCATTGATCTCTTCCAAGATTTTTCTACAGGAAACTATATAAAAAATTGAATGGAATTTTTGGTAAACTAAGCATGGAGCATCAGGTATGAAATATAATTATTTTTTGAATTATCTTAGATATTAATTTTATATTTACCTTTCTATTCGAAGGTAAAAAAATTTCATATTTTGTCACTCAAATAACCGTGATTAACATTTCAATTACACATAAATACACTGAAAATATGGACCAGTATTTTTAATAATCCCTACTAATGAAAAAAGTAATATGACAATTAGCAATTTGTGTAGTACTACCAACTTTTAAAACAAAAATTAACCAGATTACAAGATTATCTTAAAATACGTAATATACAAAAGTATTACAAAAAATTCGCTGCAACTTAAACAAACTGCGATAAAAATTGAGAGTTAATGGTGTGAATGTAAATCATATAATTTCTCCAGACTTGCCTGTTTCATGTCACCTACATATATTATTCCGGTGTAAGCTACCTTAGTATCTTTAGGGCATATTTCCACACATCACCTTCGCGTCATAACTTCCACATTACTATTTATTCATATCATTTGTCACTCAGTTTGAAATCTAATCCACTTGTTGTACTTCCTATAAAGACCCATACTTCTATTTACAAAATACCCTTTCACTACCACAGGGCATTGACCTTTTAGCTGAGTTTTAAAGACAAGTTTAGCATTAATAGAGATTTTTATTTGTGTTAAAGTAACTAAATTTAATAATAGAAATTAAAAGAACTTTGTAGATGAAATTTCAAAGTTTAATACAAATTCGATGATTTATTGTGTTCGCAATAAAGTTGTAATAACATGTTTTTTGATTCACGTAATGAACATTAAAAAATCTCATACATACATACCCTACATATGTATGTCGATGTCCGGTCAACGCATAAGGGTTAAATGGGCACAAACCCAAATATTCAGTTCGTTAGATTTAGTTTTCGTTAAATTAAATTACCAGCGGCAATAATTATTGATTTGAACAAGGATAAATAGCATTCATTATATAAACCAAGTTAGTAACATCCGTTAATTGCCGAACATACAGAATCGTCTAACTTTTAACAAAGGAGCTTGATTTAGATATTCAAATACAGTCGGTTGCTCGCTATAGGTACCTATTACTTATCACAGTTTATAAATAAAGAACCCACGTAATATATTATTGCGGATTCTATAAATCTCAATAGAGCTGGCTTTATGCAGACCTAAAAGATGCCTAACGAGTGTGAATTCTGCGATAACTCTTCATTTTGTTTTCCTAGAATTTATTTAAAGTTTGCTTTAGCAAAGTTGAATTTGACAGTTTATTAAACAAAACAGCACCCTCGTATCCTTTTATCTAATATTTGCACCAAATTTTTTTTATTTTAGCATCTACATGTTTGTTTACAAAATCGTATTCTTTCAGATACTGCGTTGAATTCGAAATACTAAAGGCTTCAAAAGCATGCAGAAGAGAACAAAACTTCAAGGCACTTAAAGAAGGTAAATTAAAATATATTACACCTAAAGTTATTTTATTATGTCCGGTTTACAGGAGAAAGAATTTGCGTCAAATGTGAATCTGAAGCGCTACGAAAAAATTTAGGATGGAGATGTCAAGGACATGGCGTCGAAGGAAGGACTACGCGTTGGTCCGCGTTATCAGCCCCCCATTGTCACGGAAAATGGTTACGAGCACAACCGGAACCAGACCGCGAATGCTTGGCGAAGACTTGTCATGATAAAAATGCCTTCATTTTCGTTTAACCGTGATGAATCTCTACATTTTCATTTTTTATACCAATTTGATTTTTATTTATGAAAGAAATAACGGAATGCGTTGTTTTTGGGAATGTTATGATTGAATGTATTTAACAAACTAACAATAAATAAAATTAGTTCGTCTCTTCCTCTGTGTATTAAATGCAATAATTTTCTTGAAAGGATATTGATGTATCCTGTAGGCGAACTTTCTATAGACTTTTAACAGTAGATTTAAAATGTATTCATTGTGACTAACAGTTTTCTAAGTTACTTGACTTTTTTTTATAGAAAATAAAGGTAATTAAAACTAGGGCGTAGTATTTTTTACTAATGTTTCTCTTGAAATGTAAATACGAATGTATTACTTTATTACAACGTTTGATTAATACCAGTTCTGTATTTTGACAAACATATCAAGTGTTATATCAGTGGCAAAAATAAATTCTTGTATAAATTTCATTGACTTTAATTGTATTCTTTCATTATAACAGACCAAAACGATACCACCACATGGAAATCTGATCAACCTAGGCCAGTTGCTGCCGGCCTAATCTCAATGGGGGTGGACGTAGACTCTTACTTAAGGTATCCTTCGAACAACAGGTAATTCAAATTTATTTATTGTTTAGAAACTGCTGACCATTCAGTGAGGACACTGGGTAAACTCAATGAGATGATCTAAATAAAGTACTTCCTACTTTCAGATACTCCAACATTTTCTAAACTTTATAAAATAAAAACGGCTCCGACAAATTGAATTAATTAATTAAACGAAATATGTTGTTACGAATAATCTATTCAGGAACAGACAGCATTACATACAATTTAGACAAGATAATATAAGAATCTGGACATTTAATCCACAGAACTAGCCGCGCAATGGAAGTTCTATGTTATGCATAGAAGATACAAACACATTTCTTAAAAAAAAATCTGGTGTAAGACAACACACGACTTTCTCTTACGTATGCAAATAGTGTGTTGTTCATAAAAGCCTAATCTAATTATAAGTAATTAATTTTATGAACGTGGAAAGGCTCATGAATTTAAAATAATTACAGAAACCTTTCCAAAATAATTAAATAGTCTCGAAATCATAATTCAATTTTAAATAAATAACTTTATATATAGGTACAAAAAGGTTTATGTAGTTTAAAAATGTATTGTAGGAACTTTTCCGTTTAGAAAGTAAGGATCAAAAAAAAGATAAATCTCTTGTAGTTTAGCGTCTAACTAACCCTATAGCAATAAAAGCATTAAACAGGAAGCCATAACCATTTAAAAGATATATGAAGACAGTTTCCACAAAAAATGCAATTGACCACAGGCAAAGGGTTGTAACATGCCTTTACCCTACGCCTAAATGCGTAGTGCAGGTAAAGACACATTAATTGTATATAATTGGAATTATTTGTACCGACTAACATTTAGAACATCCTGTAGATAATTTATTTAAGCCTGTTATAATTAATTAACAATATTTTCCGTTTATTTTAATAGTTTTTATAATTGAATATTATATTAGTATTTGTTAGGTAAAGTACGTA
>JAHWXV010183162.1:0-12120 GCA_024586415.1 Phrixothrix hirtus
TACCTAAAATTTTATTAACCTATTAAACCAGCGTAATCAATTCTAATTAAATTATAAATACACCAAATGTACAGTTTTGTACAAAATTTAAATTAGCCCGTTACAAAAGAAAAGTTGAACGCACTCGTGACATCAAATTTCTGAATGAATTTGAAAACAATGAAAGACATCAAAATTTTATTTATAATGATAAATTTTGTGAAGTAAAAGAAGATGAAACTCAAAATAAAATTGTAGAAATAGAAATGACCTCTTAAAGAGGAAGTATGCCAACCTGAAAGAGAGTTCAACATAAAATCAAAGTGAACAAAGTGAAGTGTCACAACGAAGACCGGGAAGACCGAAAATTATTAGAAATGGAAAAAGAGGTATACCAAGGAAGTTATACCATACAAAAGAAGCTATTTCAGAAGAAGGGATTCAAGAAAGTAGTAGTTTAGTTTAAGTCACGGTAAAAGAAGTTCTTTTAGGTCATAACAGAAAGCAATGGAGAGTGGTAATTTATAGCGAGTTTGACGCCATAACAAAGAACAATACATGGAAATTGGTAGATATTCCTGAAGACAGACTAATTGTTGGTTGTAAATTTGTTCTTGAAGAAGAATTTAAAGCCGTTGTAACACCAGAGAAAAGAAAAGCGCGATTAGCAGCTAAAGGCTATACACAAAAGGAAGAAATTGATTTTAGAGAAACTTTTGCACGAGTAGCGCGAATAAGTTCAATTCTAACGTTAATGGCTATATTCATCGAATATGGATTAACCATTCATCAGTTAGATGCTGTAATTGCATTCTTGAATAGGGAATTAGAGAAAGAAATTTATATGAAATCACCAGAACTTCTGCAAGAATATTTAGAAGACATTATTCAAAAAGGTGAATTATACGAAATTAAAACAGAAAAGTTAAAGCATTGTATAGAAATGCTTCACCAAATCAGAAGTGTACAAAAGGTGTGTCTCATGTAAAAGGCGTTATATGAACTTCGACAAACTGGACGGTAATAGTACAAAAAGCTCGATCAAATATTGAGAATGTTATATCTCAAACCTCTGAATATTAATCCATACGTATATCTATGCAGAGAAGGTGAAAAAATTATGCTAGCGACAGTTTACATTGACGATGTTTTATTAGCATCGAATAACCAACCCAATAAAATTAAAAACGAATTTGCAATGAAAAACCTCGGAGAACTTCATCACTGCCGTGGTATAGAATTTAATATAAACAAGGAAAATGGTACAATTCATCTTTCTGAAGATAAGAATCTGAAATATGTACTCCAACGTTTTGGTGTAGACAGATTAAACAGAGTACTCTACTCACTCCAAAACTTAAAAAACCAGAAGTTATCAGGAAGGAAGAAATGATGAAATATCCCTTCCAAATGTTGATAGGTTCTTTGATGTATTTATCTACAAGTACCCGACTAGATATTGCCCATGCGGTCAGTTATTTAAGCCAATTGAACACTAATTATGGAAAAGAACATTTGTTAGCTCCCAAGAGAATATTACGCTATTTAAAAGCAACATAAAATTATGGAATTACCTTTAAAAGGACGGGAAAACAATTGGAAGTATTGGTAGATGCTGATTAGGGCAGATGCGAAGAAGACAGAAGGTCGTATACAGGTTATGCTTTTATCTAGGAGGAGTAGTAATTACTTGCGAAGCCCGAAAACAACGAACAATAGGATTATCTAGCACTGAAGCAGACTATAGGGCCCTAACGGGAAGCATCTAATGAAGCAATCTTGCTTACGAAGATTTTTAGATGAAATTTGAATTTCTGTTAAAGAGGCAACCTATTTGTAGAGTGATAATCAAGCTGCGCAGAAACTTGCCAGAAATCCAATTTGTCACTCAAGAACAAAACATGTAGACATTCGCCATCATTTTGTTCGAAAATGGTCATAATGCTTCTTCACACAAACCTTCAGTTTCTTGGGCCATCGTCTACCCCTACAAGAAACGTTGTGAACGGCATTTCACGCGCAGTTGTCACTATTCTGACCTTCAACTGCTGCAAATTTGTATGCCTACGACGACAGGCACCCTTTGATGGTTTATCCCTCAAACAATAATCCAAGCGATTTAAATAGGGGCTTCATGGAAGCCACTCAATTGATAATATGAACTCTAACATTTTGCGGTTTTAAATTTAAGCTTTAAATTTTTTTGACCTTGTGCGGAGGTACGGAATCCTGCTGGAAGCACCATTCTCTACCTTCAAACAAGCTTCCGTTGAGAGGCTTAACTACCATCTCCAACATTTGTTGATAAACACGTGAATTAGTTTTAACATCCCAGTCACAGAAATGAAATCAGAGTCACCGTCATAGGCAACACCCCACCAGACCATCGCCGATGGGGTGTAGTGACCTCTATGCACACGTGACATTTAGTCCTTGGCATTGTAACAACTCCTTGCGTACATTCGGTGATTCGGTCGATTAATTCTTTCTTCTATGGAAAAGATTTTTTCGCCGGTAAATAGAATGCAACAATGTACATTGTTTGCAAAACGTTTAATCAATATTTTGCACCGCTGAAAACGCATTTCTTTCAATTTATGCGTGAGAAAATGACTCACACACCGTCGATAAGCTCCAAATTTTAAATCATCCTGTAAAATTCAACTTATACTACGCCTGGAGACGTTCATCTCGCTTGCTAGACGCTTTTATTTGCAAAGTAGATTTAGATAAATCCATGCACGAACATCATTCACAACATTAGGCACGCGTACAGACCTCGAACGGCCCTCTCTCGGCCGATTTTCTATCTGTTTCTCTATACCGCTGCAGTGTTTAAAACATGAATAGTTCATTCACCGATAGCGGTGCGAGCGTTTTCCGCAACTCTTTTGCTGTCTTCCGCACTCATACAAGCCAACAATAACAACACGTTTCTCGTACACACCAAACTTCACCGTGACCCTGTGAGCGGACAACTAACTGCTGCGCCATGAAACTTGTTGGAGGGTGTAAGGTGATACTGCACGTCACTCCTTTAGTATTGCCACTGTTGCCGCGCTTAGTATTTCTCTCTGTGACGTTTTGCGATTTACTGACAGAACTTATGGCTATACTATGTAACGTCTTGTCTTTTTATAGTTGTTTGTGATTGTTTTACAAAATTACTTATCATTTAAAATTTTAAGATACTTGAAGTGCCTTCATCAAACCAAGGAATTTGCTAATAGATCATGTGATCAATTGTTGCTTTTCGTATCGCTCCTCTATCTTGACTAACTACCAAGAGCGACGTTGCGTTCTTGAATATTCCAATTTCTGAACATTTGCGTTTCTTAACTTACATCTTCGAAGGGTCTAGGCCCTTCTACTGTTGAACAGCAGTTCTATTCCTATTTACATTAGACTGCGTTTGATCACTGATGCTGCCTCATCCTTGCTGGACCACACTGTAATACTATCTTGTTGCTGTTGGGTAACGCCTTTCACTTACATTATTTAATTACTGATTTAGTTGTTCATTGCCGCGTCCACAATTTGTGTGTCTTGAATATTTATTACTCTATTGAACATTATTTGCTGTATTATATTCAGTGTGATCTCTTGCTGAATTAAATGGTTAATTGTTCTTGTTGTTTATTATTTATGCTGAATGAAATTTACTATTTAAGATCTACTAATAGTCAAGTAATTTTGCCTACTGTCTATTTGCTATAAAAACAGCTGATAGTGTACCCAAAATTATTGCAAATTGCTTGTGAATCAGTTGTTGGCTTATATTTAGATATTGGCCACTTCCTCCCTGCATATTAGCTTGTCGGAGTTAGCCTTACCGATGCAACTAACATCTCGACCTAAGGTTATACTATAAAAGAAAACTACGAGAAAAAAATTTCTATTAGGCAATAGACAGATGTAAATGAATATTCATGAAGGAAAAGTTAATAACAATATTTAATCTGTTTATTTTCGAAAGCTGTCTAGTTATATTTAATCATAAAACTAAGATACTGCAAAATTCAACCATTCACAATTATAATATAAGACACAACAATCTACGAATATACAATATTAAATGTCCTATATACCATAAATCATATTAAGTAATTCCATAAAGATTTTAATAACTTAACGATAAGTAAGGTAAAAAATCGCAAAGAATTTAAAACGTTAAATGATATAATTTGCTCTAAATACGCCACTAACTAAAAGGAATTATAAATGGGACGATAGTAGACATTACGCGCTACAACAATTTGATATGCTTTATGAAAACAGGCAATATTTTCTTAGGACGTGCTAATAGTAATGTAACCTGTAAAAGTTTTTGGGCTTTATTTAATTTTTTTGAAATAACAACAATTTTAAGAGAGCTGTTAAACTTTAGTATTTAATTTTTAAACGTACTTTATTTCTTGCTAGCAGAATTATTTGTTAAAAACACAAGGTTCTAAATTGTTTCATTCTACGTATTAGACATTAAATTAATCCAAATAAGTTTGTTTTAAAATTTGTAACGTGGTCAATGGAGATGTTCTAAAATAGAATAAGCGATTCTTTTTACGCTGACCAGTAACAATATTATTCCCTAAAACTTTATAAACAAAAAGAACAACTGAAATACATTTTGTGTTGTATATGACAATAATGCTAATATTTAGGAAATTCTTGTAATGCTAATAATTTACTAAATTGCATTTTCAATTTCGATATAGATAAGCTATCGAATTGCATTCAAAGTCACTTATTCAATCTAGCCTCCAACACTTATTGCGGTTAAGGCCGGTACAGAACAGATTGTTGCCATCGAATACTTAATTTAGTTACCTAGAGTTTGTACTCTAGATCACGTTTACACTTATTAACCTAGCGAAATTTCGAATAGTTCACTTATTTAAAGATTACTGTCGTGAAAACAATGATAGAACATTTACTTGACGTCTAAACTGTCGTTATTCTATTTAGCTCGCGAATAATAATTCATAAACATAATATTTGATAAATTAAGGAACACTCCATCTGTTGATAGAAATCTGCAGTACTGAATAAATTATTAAAAAATGTGTCGCGACCGCAAATTCATTTATGTGGAAAATACAAAGTCGCGCCAGTAAAGTCAAAAGAATTTCGTCGCATAGGAAGATCAAGCAAATTAGGAAAATAAATAGCGAGTTATGTGTACGACTATTCTTTAAATAAACACTAAAGAAGTTATGATGAACCACTGCTACGCTTGAACACAATTTTTAACAGTATGTAAAGTATCCTACTTAACCTGATCCCTAGAAAGCAAATTAATTGAATTGGTATATTGACACAAATATATTACCTACTGCTGCTTAACATTCAATAGCATAAAGCTAAATGAATCTATATTCATTATAATTAACATAATTTTGGCTGATAGGCACCGTTTATAACTATGCTGTATCGCTAATCGTAAAAATAAACTTCAATAAATTTGAATATACGAGGAATTTCTTCAAGTACGCTATGTAATTAGAGTTGCATAACGATCGGTAGTAATATTAATAAAAATATTAATAAAAATAAATTTAACTTCGTAAGTATACAAACTTGTAAATACGAGGGCTGTAAAGTTAATAGTGGAAACAGATGTACAGATCCAAGATTATTTATTCTACAGTTATGACAGTTTTAACAGCCATCAGTAATCCCATGAGGCACATATAACCTTGTTCTACACATCTAGGAGTCTCGCTATACCCATATCAGCGTCGGATTTCTGAACATCTGTGATGAAGCGCCTTGAGCCCCGCACATTAGCATCTCTAGAGGAAAAATCTTGCCTCGAAATGGTTCTGTCAGCTTGGGTTAAAGATTAAAGCCACAACGACGCATGTGGCAGAATAAGGCGTGTGGTCGAGTATATCCCAACCCCATCTCTCCAGTAATTCACTAACGAGGGCAGCGGCGTGACAGCGGGCGCTCTCATACAGAGAAATAGTAATTTATCCTAGGATATGGTGTCATTTTCTGCGTAACACTGGCCCAAAATAATCTTTCAGGAATGAGCTGTAATATGCAACGTTAACAGTCTCATTATGAGGAACCGCATGGTGTACTATTATGCCGTGCACATCATACGCCATTATCATCACCACTTTCACGTTTCCTTGTGCTTGCCGCAGTTTATTGGGCCTCGGTAATGACGGTTGTCGCCATTCATTTGACTGAAGTTTGTTCTGACTCGCAGGAGCATGTCCACGTTTTATCCAATGCGCTGAGCCGCTCCCGAAATACATTGCCTTCCCAGTAGGTACATGTCAAGTGGTTATATTGCCAGGGGCTAACGGTGCCATTGTTAAATATCAATAAGATGGTATGGTATCCATTCAGATGCAATTTTGCGGTAACCCAGTTCGTACGATACTGATATTATTTGACCACAAGAAGTCATGCAGTTGTTAACTAAAGCAGAATCCTTCCCAATTCTCTGTACTAAAACATTTAGTTCTGAAGCTGTTAGATTCTATCTATATTTACTCACAATTAATATAAATCTTTCCCAAAATACTTGACAAAAGCCTATGTACCTTCTTCGAGACTTTAATCAGGTATTAAACCTCAGCTAAGAGCTCTCGCAAAATCTTATGAATCATTTCTGTGCGATTTTGTAACCGAAACGGCCCCAGTTCCCTTGTTAACAGTTCTTGTGAACTAATTCGTAATCAAAGACCCATTTATTTGTCAACAGCTTTCGTAAACTTCTAAGGTCTCTTTCTGAGGTGTTTGCGGCCATAAATCTGCTCCCATGCAAACAAATCTTACAATAAGACTTACAGACTGTCTCCTACCCTTGAAAAACTGCTACCATGATTGTGTTAAATGATAAAGGCAACACACATGCCGAATATAAAGCTTGGCTTACCACTTTTGAATATCATGACCGTTCCAATAATTATACATCGAACACAATAAAAGCTTGCCGTATGGCACGAATCCCACTTTTTTTGGAGGTATACGGACATCGAATAAAGCCGTAGATGTAACTCACATGTATAAATTAAGTATAGAATTAAGTAGCATATATAGTGAATTGTTTGTATTGTAGACTTTTGAAATAAATGTCTTAAAACATAATCCGAATTTAATTGAATAGGTAGTTAAAAGAAAATTCATAAACAGAGTATGAACAACACAATAAGAATAGAATGCAATAGATAAATGAGTGACCCAGCGAAACATATGTACAAGTACATTCGGTAGTAAGCGATTAAAAACAAAGGTTGCGAGTCAAATTAATGTATTCCAAAACACAATAAAGCTTGCGATTCGGACTCCCGATACCATGTTCTTCAACTGAGCGAAGCTGAGACGATCGATCAACTAGTTTTAGACGGTTGAATACATTTATCTATAACAACGTATTCAATAATAAATCCCCTAATAACGAACTAATTATTCTGAATATGTACTTTTAACGAGATGATTAACCTTTTCAATTTTACCGACCCATTGCTTTGATCAAATTATTTTGCATGTCGATCACAATGAATATTATTTTGTCATCTAACCATGATTTGTATTCGCTATTGAATATTCGATCATTCCTATATATTTTTACTACTTATTACTCAATTGGCTGAAAAAAGTTTTGGAAGTTTTTGAAAAATTAGGTTGAGAGAAGAACACCATTCTTCATCGATTTAAAAACACTTTTACGCTTCCGAGAAATATTTTCTTTACTTCCCCAAACATGGAGTAGATATGTTTTGGTAATACTACGTTGTAGCACAAATACGAGAAAAAAGTTAAATTATTATTAACGAATTATTATTATTATTATTAACGAATGTATAAATCAAGCGCTTTTCCCAGATATTTTAAAAATCGCTAAAGTAATTCCGCTTTACAAAAAAGGTGATTCACGATTGTTATCAAATTATCGTCCCATTTCTTTATTGCCAGTTTTTTCTAAAGTTATAGAAAAGTTATTAGTTTTACGAATTTTAATACCAAATTAGCATGGTTTTAGGGAAAAGCATTCAACTACTACCGCTCTTGCAAACTTCATGAGAGTAATTTATGAAAACTTAAACATAGGAAACCAAACTTTAGCAATTTTCGTAGTCAAAGGCGTTTGACTGTGTTAACCATGAAACTCTATTAGAAAAACTTAGATATTTTGGTCTGCGCGGTAAAGTTAATGATTTACTCAGGTCTTATTTAAAAAATAGGAAACAGTTTGTTAGGTATTCAAATTGCAATTCTAGTGAACTAGAAGTAGACACAGGTGTATCCCAAGATAGCGTTCTTGGCCCTTCACTGTTCTTGTTATATAAAAACAACATAAATGAGTATCTTTCGTGCAATTTTTGTTGTTATGCAGATCACATCACACTTTTAATTAGTTGCTCGTCGGAGCAAGAATTATTAAATCAGTCTCTTTTAAATCTTCAGGAATTTTTCACTAAAAATCGTTTAACTGTCAATATTGAAAAAACCGTATCATTAAAATTTCATCCTGTTGCTTCAAACTATATTTCAAGTCATCTTATAAAAATTGCAAGTAAATCTGTTATTCGTCATAAATTTTAAACTTTTGGATATTAAAATTGACCTTTCATGAAATTGGGAGTTTCGTGTGTATGATGTTTGCATAAAACTTGCAAGTGCATGTTATGCTATAAACAGGCTTCGAAATTTGCTAAACACTGATACCGTAAAAATGTTTTATTTTTCTAACTTCGAATCTCTCATCAGGTATGGCTTAATTTTCTATGGAAATGCCGTTACCTCGCAGCGAGTTTTCGTTACAGAATAGGGCTATTCGTTCAATGTTTGGTTTGTCCTGGCGCCAATCTTGTAAAGCTATATTTTCTATACAAAAAATTTTAACCTTCCCTTGTATATATATATTAGAAATTCTTTTATATGTTAAAAAAAACTTACATGAATTTGAATTATTAAATGAACCCCACAATTATGATATCCGTCATGGACAGTTTTTATTACAATATAAACAGCATAGGCTTGAGTAATTTAAGTTAAGTCCCTGGTACGTGGGTGCATTACTTTACAAAAAATTACCAAATATGCTTAAAACCCGTGATAATGTAAAACTATTTAAAAACAGTATTAAAGATATTTCATTTCAAAATGCTTTTCATTTCATAGATGAATTTTTTGCTTTTAACTTCTAAAATTTTATAATATTACTTTTTTGTATATGTAACTTCTGACTTGTCCTATGTCATGAAACATGATCGACTGGATGAATAAACTTATTATTATTATTATTATTAAATACCCGCCAATTTGTTACTAAAATACAATTAAGGTAACATTGAATCAGGTTATGCTACATTCTTAGCTAATCCTGGCTTCAGCAGTTGTGCATACCTCTACAATTGTCATAATTAATGAAATGCTATTTTAAGGGTGGCTTGCATACAAGCTAATTAGATATGTTGTTGCAATTGGCAATTAACACTCTAAGCAGCGATTGCATGAAGGTTAGTTAAATATTTGATTACAATTAAATTTATCAACCAATCAGCTTCGGATGCAAAACTTTATTCTCAATTAAGATATTTAACTGTAATCAAATATTTAACTAACTTTTATGAAATCACCCTAAATTTGATTAGTTAAAAGTATTTTACCAAGCCGATTTATTGATACATTTAATTGTAACCAAATATTTAACTAGCCTTCATGAAATCGATCTTTAGTCCTCTAATTATAATATATAATTAAATTAACTGAAATTGGTAAATATAAAAGCCTCTTACATATGTTAATTTTGTTATAGGCAATGTTTGGTTAACACGGAAGTCAGAACACCTTATTACTTAGAAGTTTGAAAAATTACTGTCCTTAATTCGCTATTCTTCGCTCATACGAAAATTGATTTTAATTAGTTTTCTTCAGCGCAAACTAGAATTATCAAGTAAAAATATACCTTAAAATTTGTTTTCACGTTAAGAAATATCATTAGTACCTAGTATTCTTATTTTTATCATTTCTATCACCGTTAGAACCATTGTACGCCGCATCGTCATCCTAACATTTATCGAAAAGCTCTCTTAAGACTGGATTCATCGGAGACATAATGATCTAACGATCTCTTCTTTTGTGTTCTTACCATCATTGTCCATAAGCCAGTATGAAATCAAAAATCGTATATTTACAGCTGTGAGGTAGTTACCTAAGATATGCCGGGGCAAGCACAGCATAAATTTGTAATCCGCAGTTATATTGTTCGTGTAACTCAAGTAAGTTACATACTACACTCCTTAGCTAAACTTGAGCAAGTTTTTCTTAAATTTGGCGTATTTCTTGTCACTGACTGTTTATAACTTTTAAAAATAAAGCAATTTGAAGTTGAATGAATTTTTAATAACCGTGTATTATAAATAGTATAAAATGGTATGTATCTAAACAGATAAATTATTTTCTTATAATATTCAAATGTAAACAAATTGTGAAGATATATTAATTACCAATTGTAGCAAATAATAAACATATTAATTCTCGTTTTGATATTATCAAAATGCCGCATGCACATGGTATAAATTTAAATTCTAAATAAGTCGTACTTTCTCAGTTGGAAAAACTTCTCAATGACAACATTGATAAATTACCAAATAAATCCATAAAAACCACAGACACCATTCCAAATTATTTCCCCTGAAAAGTAATCCAGAATACTTTAAAAATCTTTTACACGAAATTGCCTTTTAAGATATTTATTGATTACTTCCGACGCCTGTGGCCTACTTACACTAACTAATATTTGAAAAGCATGAGTTACATAAAATGTCATTTAATAGAAGAAACAATAGCTGCATATAAATTAAAGTGAACAGAATACGTTTTCTATTAAAAGTTATCTGAAAACTAATGTAACGTTTACGTCAAGTTTATCCGGTAGTAGGTTTCCACTTACTATGTCCTTTAACATGATACTTTAGAATATCATTTCCGTGCTGTTGCTTTTATGTTACACTCGATTCAAACTCGGAATAAGCAACGTTTTTAAAAATTTTAATAGTAAAGGAGTTTTAATAATAAAAAGCTATGTATTATGAAGCAACTCTCCAAAACTTGACGTAACGTTTTTAAAACTTTGTTATGTAATTTTAGCATATGATTGTAATATATTTTATAAGTACATATTTGAATTTTAATAGCTTTTAGTAAGCGCAATTTTAGATTATTAGAAATCAAAATAGATTTAGTAATTATTATTCACAAGATCAGATGTTGATTATTATTTCAAATATTTCAAAGTTAATTGCACTTAACGTAGATGAGGTATATCTCAACATTTGAGATACTTATTAATATTAACTTTTAAATCAAGTAAACAAAAATCAAAAACCAAGTTTTCCCAAAATATTTAATATCGTACCCTACATATGTTTCGGTTCTTAAAACTTAGACCATCATCAGGGAATAAATAAATAATAAAAGTCTATATAAATAGTCGTTAAAATGTTAAAATTACTACATATTAAATAAATATTAATTTTTAATTTAATAAAGCCGCGCTGTAGCAGTGAAATGCTATAATTAGTTGACACTACTTTCATAATAACGGATATGTTTTATATCTTCCTGCTTCTTAGATTTGGTTTTGAACTTTGAATCTTTGTTTTTGACATAGCAATATGATGTCTAAAATTTTAGTCAAACTGACAATTTAAATATTTCTTTTTAAATTTAAAATTCTTCAATGGCTACCTTTATTTAAATTATCGACTTACTGATATAATCTTGGTTAGTTCCTTATAACTGACATTAAATTATTCAATAAATATATATCACAAATTTTCCAATATCATTCAAAATTAATCTCATAAAACGAAGTTTTAAATCTAGTTTCCACATGTTTTTGTATGTATTTCTTGTCCTATCCGAAACTTACGTTAGTTCGGAGCGTACGAGGTGTCCCTGATTTCATTAATGTCGATACCTACATAGTGCAAAGATGTTTGAAAACTAAGTATCATACAGTTCCGCTTCAAGCAAAGACTGTAAAAGCTTGATATGCTCTGTTTTCAGATGCGACATATGTGGCATATCAACAAAAAGTTAGGGACATCCTAGATGGGTCAAAGTGTTATGGAGAATTCTTCTGCAATGTAAGTAGTACAAACTAGAGCTGATTTA
>JAHWXV010183192.1:0-12479 GCA_024586415.1 Phrixothrix hirtus
AAATCTCGAAACGTCAGCCAATGCACTAAATATTTAGTTTAATTTAATATAAAGTGACATCTTCCTGTCAAGGATAAAAAAATTATACCTGAATTCTGGATACCAGTAAAAATAATAGTTATTATCAAATATAAGCAATAGTATTGAAGAGGAAATATAAAATTATATATATATAATGATATACTTGGACATTTTGCAGAATGTAGGGAGAGTAACAAACAGTAAACAAATTTAATATTCTTTTTAATTACTTCGGGAACTTAGTTTCAAGTTTTTACTTCAATACATCATTACCTTTATTAAATAAATAATTCAACACCCTGTATCTAAATAATGACAGAACTTATCAAGTACGTTTATAGGAACCTTTCGTCATAAAATTACATGACAAATTACTGATACAAATATTTCGGAATACTTTGGAGACACCCTGTACAGAGTGATTCAGTTAAGTATTTTCTTAAACCTTTAAAGGAAAAGCATTAAAAATCCGATTTAAATACTCGGTGGTATTTGGTTATACTGGAAATGGGTAAGTATTTTTTTATTTTAAATAGAACTGCATGTTATTATGCTTTTGTTAAGTGCTAAAGCTATTTATTTAATAAAATATGTCCTATCCTGAATTGTTTTCGAGATAGTTACATTTCTTATTAATTTTTAACAAGAAAATGGCGATAGCTTCAACTTTACAACGTGAAAAAATATTTTTATACTTTCTTAACTAACACATTAGTCACAAAAATCACACTAAATTATACATAGTGGTCAATAACTAAACACCGATGTTTAAATTAAAAACTTGAAATGTCTTTATTTTTCAAATAAAAATCCATGTTTTTTTATTTAGTTAATGCAGTGTTTCTTAACCTCTAACGAATCGTCGCTCCCTTCACTAAAACAAAACATAAAAAAACGCGCACATGGGGGCGATATCGCCCACGTTGAGAAACACTGGATCAGCAGTGTTTCTTAACATCTAACGAATCGTCGCCCCCTTCAATAAAACCAAGATAAAAAAACGCCCACATGGGGCCGATATCGCCCATGTTGAAAAACTGAGTTAATGGACTCCTCGTGAAAAATAGTCGAAAAATATATATCATGTTCTATACCTAACGCATATACTTTTCAAGCCATTTAGCAAAACACAGTTTTTAAAATCATAGCATGTTGCAGAGTTCGTTATATTTAAGTTGCCCAGGCAACACATTCATATCAACTTTAGTTGCATTAATTGAATGTGAGGCCTTTTCAATTTCTTGGATGAAATTAACTCTACTAATGCAG
The DNA here is from genome assembly GCA_024586415.1 of Phrixothrix hirtus. NCBI lineage: Eukaryota > Metazoa > Arthropoda > Insecta > Coleoptera > Phengodidae > Phrixothrix > Phrixothrix hirtus. Next base: position 1,291 of record JAHWXV010183192.1, read on the forward strand.
ACAAGATTCTTTAGAGTCGGCAAAGAAAATAAGTGATTTGACATTTTAGTTTATTAACAAAACTTAAGGATTCATAACATTCATCAGCGCGTTAGCGAAAGTTTGAAAAATGGCATCACACAAATTCGGACACATAATAATATATTAAACACAAATTTCATAAGAGATGTTTTTATGACACGAATTCTAGTTTAGAAAACGAACCTCGTAGAGGTGAGTTTTCTAAAGACTGACTGCGATAAAACGTCTTATGAAACGATTCATTTATATGACGATTTAGGTAATTAATTAATTAATTATAAATAGCTAGATCGTTGATGAATGACTAATCATTGCTATGAGTTTAACAACAAAATACCGTCGCGAACGATTTTTTTGAATGGCTTGCTATTAAGTAAAAGAATTTCTTGTTGGTATCAATTAGATAGGGCACACTGATATCAAATCATAGCCCACGAGCTTTTTCAAATGTTTAGGAATAAATGGGACTGTCCTTTGAATTCTCCGGACCTAACATGAACTGATACTTTTATTTTGGGCCTATAAAACCTAATATATGTAGGCTACCAATTTACAAGGCAAGAGCTGAAGAACATGCGCAATAAGTACTTTTATTTGATGAACTGCTACTGAAAAAAAGTCACTGTAGATGGAGAAAAAAAATGAGCTTTTAATTGCTCGGAAGTACAAAGACAGTACTTCGAGGAGTTTGTAGTCATTTACTTTTTCTGGATTTTATATCATTGCTTATTAAAAAATTTGTTGTGGGATAACACACCACTTTCTCTTACATTCATAGGTCTACGAATATGCAATGTCCACAAATGATTAAAACATTATTTACGCTTATTTTGGGAATGATAATTGTAACGACCACCCATCCAAGTAACTGGACACGCGAAACCCCGCTTAACTCCAGAGATTTTCCCAGATAACTCACTTCATCGCATTTTTTCAGCAAAACCGCTAAGTTCACGTAAAGGCATATCAAAGACATAAGAACCGTAGCAAGTTTTAAAAAAATTGTTAAAGACGATTTCGAGAAAATCGCAAAAAACTTAAAAATCCCAAGAATAAAATGACACTTCCGGTCATTCTATTTTATCTAAATTCTTTACGTCTCATGTACAGAAGATAAAAGACTTAAATATGGTTTTTCATTTTCATATGATGATTTGTTTTTAAGTATGTTGTTCATAATTAATTACTCGATTTTCAAAGATATATTAGAGAAACTACTGGTTAATATAAAACTAAATTAGGTAGCTGAGAAATACACTAAGTTTTAAAAAAATCGTTACAGTCGATTTCAAGAAAATTGTGAAAACGGAGAATTCTGAAAATACTTAAAAATGACAGAAATAAAGTAGTACTCGCGGTTATTCGATTTTAACTAAATTTTTGATTTTGCACGCAAGGCAATTATGACCTCAAATATAAATTTTTATTTAGCTACAGCTTTTAGTTCCATGGTTATTTTATTCAGAGTTAACGGTGAAAATATTTCCGGTTACTCGATTTACAGAAAATTTTCTGAGTAACTACCTAGATGATATGAAAAGCCTTAAATATCTAAGAAATATAGTAAATTTTAAAAAAATCGTTATAGCCAATTTCAAGAAAATCTTGAAAAACGAAAAATTCCGAAAATATTTAAAAATGACAGAAATAAAGTGGTACTTCCGGTAATTCAATTTTAACCAAATTCTTGATTTAACAGACTAAGGTGATTATGACCTAAAATATAAATTTTCAATTAGCTAGGGTTTTTAGTTTCATAGTTATTTTATACAGACTTTATGGCGAAAGTACTTCCGGTTACTCGACTTACGGAAAATTTGTGAAAAACCGCCTAGATTATATGAAAGTGCATTAATTGTTTAAGAAATATAGTAAACTTAAAAAAATTGTTAGAGGCAATTTCGAAACATCGCAAAAAACCAAAAAAAGAGCTAAGTGGAACTTCCGGTTTTTAGTGAAATTGTTACAGTCGCGTGCGACGATGGATAGAAACTCAAATACAAAATTTTGTTTTTCTAGTTGTTGTGTTCATAGACACACGCACGCGCGTGCGCGCAAACACGCACGCGCGCACATTCACGCACACGCATACGCATACACACACGCAAACACACACACACACACACACAACAGATCAATTTCCAAAATCATGATTTTCGTACTCATGGGTCACAAAAACGTATATATCCACTAAAATTTTGACATCAAAAATTTTGGTCGAAAACAATACTTTCTGTTTTACTTATAGGGTAAGAGAAAGTAAAAATGTGCTCCTTTTGAAATAATCGATAATTTATTTTATTTCTTTTTTCTGCCTCATTATTGACCATCATGTATAATATTTTAAAGTGATTTTTATGATTCCAAATACGAATATACAAAAAGATATTTGTCGATATTGTGAAATTTTTGTGAATATATTTCGTTAAAAATGTAAAAAAAATAAATATTTCGAAAACAGTTGACGATAAGGACAATCTTTTAAATAAAATTGGTTTAGAATTTAAGGACCAACTCGAAAATATAATAATATATAGGATGATCGTTTTAAAATAAGAAAGTACATATCCGCTTCCGATATAATGGAAAGTGCCACAATCTTGAAAATATTTTTGCAATGAAGAAACTCTTGTCCTTCTATATGGACATCCAACTATTCAAATAGAAATTTTTATTTCTTCCCTTTAAAGTTCATAGCAAACACTTTACTAAATCACCCTGTATATTAAAGAAATATTAAAAAGCTCTGATTTTATTTATACATTATTATCCAAAAGATTAGGAATCAATATTTTTTGCATGAAAATATAAATGACTTAAATATTTCAAATTATTTTTGGAATTTATTTGTTCAGTTTTTAACTTTAGGTTTCATACATTTTGAAATGCAAAATGTTTCTATTTTATATTAATTTTGTTTGGTAAATAAAAAATTAAATGTTTCCATTATAGAAAGAAATTCTTCGTTCTTAAAATTATATATTGGAAAAATATACATCATTGTGTTAATTAGCATATTTAGTACAATTAGCCGAGAGAGAAGCGATTTTCTACATTGTTAAAAGTGTAATAAAGTAATGTTGAAGTAAGATCGATGAAGAATTAAAATAGTCGAATTACTTGAAAATTGGTTAGGTTCTCTTACGAATACAACTTAACGCCAATTTGGTTTTTATGAACCTACAAGAAATTGGGCTAATAAACTTTTTAATATCTCTGACTAAAAGTCCTCAATTACAGTATAAAGAACACAAATTAAGTAAAGCAAAAAAATGATCGCAATGCTTAATTTAGCGATTAAAAACTATTCTAATCCAGAAAGTCACATAGTGAGGTTTTAAATATGTATTGTACGAATTTCCATCGGTAGCAGATTAAAACACATACATACATGCTATGTTTCTATTTTAATAATTAATGTAGTATATGTTTGCTGCTACACTCAAGCGATGCAGGTTCAAACCCGATTGAGTCGGTAAATTTTTTGGTGGAGTAAAATTTAAAAAACATGCCTTTTTTTCGGAAGTAAGTACAATCGTGGGGCCCGTGTAATTGTGATTTTTGGTACGTTAAAAATTAAAATTAAAATTAAAAATTACAGCAGCCATGGCCAAGAGGGCCAAGAGAACTTCGGCATCCCGAAGATTCAAGCCACAAAACAAACAACAAACAAGTATGTTTTCAGGAAGAAATCTTCGATTTTAACTAATAGTAAGTAAAAAGAGCGGCAAGATCCCATTATGCACGAGCGAACAAGGTAAATATGATCCAGTGCCACCGCTGCGAAAAGTTCGACCACTCGCAACGGTGCTGCAAGGCTGCCCCCAGATGTGTAAAGTGCGCGGGTGACCATCACACCTTAGGCTGTGCAAAAGTGCACGAATCCCTCACAAAGTGTTCAAATTGCGGAGGCGAACACACAGCAAATTACAAAGGGTGCCGACAGTTCCCGAAATCAAAAATGACAATTCAAAGAACGCCAAAGGGCGCAGCCCATCGTTCCGGCATATCATACGCAGGCGCCGCTTGAAGACAGCAGAGACGACAAACTTTGAAAATGAAAAACCGAAGCACAAATCAAGCGAGTGCTGCACAATCAATATGCAGAAGTTGACCGAAGTGGCCAACATCATCATAGAGGCAAATAAGATACGCTCAAGTTTGCGGAGGGCATCGCGAAAATCCTAACCAAGCTCCTAGACATCTTAGCAGTGCTCAGGGAGGAACCATAAGGAGGCCACTCTCCGAGGTGGGGGGCAGTAGTATAAAACTACTGCACCTATACCATTTGGAACTTCCCGTTGGAGGTTATAGGACTAATAAATTCCGGGTACTCCATTACCAATGAAAATTAAGTAGAACCAAGAATAGTAAACAAAGAGCAGAAACTTTGAGAAGATTTTAAAAATCATTTCGGCCTAAAATTTCATTATTATAGCTGACTACATAAAAATGCGGAAAAACAATTCATATGAATTATATGTTTAGAAAAATACCCTATATGCGTGTTTAATTATACATATTTAATAATTTAGCTCTAACAAACACTTTAAAAATATAAAATTTGCTGTTGGATTGAACAGGGCAGGAAGAAACAACTTAATTATAAGCAGCACAACATTTAAATACCCAAGAAAACAAAATAGCATGGACATTGATTGGACAAAAATTTCACACACAAATTGATCATGTGCTGATCACGAAAAGGAGGAAATTATCCGGAATAAGAATTTATAGAGGCGCATATGCTGAAATGTATCGCTTTATGTGTTACAACAAAAGATTAACCGGAGTATAAGCAGTAGAAAAGAAAATTATAAATGTAAGGTGAAAATGCTCATCGAGCAAAGAATAAAGGAGCAATATCTAGAAGAACTAAATAAGAAAATAAATCAACAACAAAAGAAATGCAAGATAGAAGAAAAATGAAAACAATAAAAGAATCGTTAAACTGAGCAGCAAAGAAGCTAATAGGCCAGAACGTAAGCAAAAAAAGGAAGGGATAGTATAATGAAAATTGTGCAAAAATAGTAAATGAAAAAAATGAAAGAGATTAAAATGGTTAAGCCCGAAAAAAACGGAACAAAGGGGAAAATATAAATAAATAGAAACAGTGTAATAAAGTAATAAAAAAACGTAAGAGAGATTGAATAAATAACAGAATGAAACAAATCAAAGAGGAAAACAAGAATAAAAACACAAGGAGATTCTACGAAAAACTCAGAGAACAAAACAGACCATACAGATCCAAAATATGCGGAATAAAACAGAAAAGGAAAAATAGTAGATAAGGAGAAATATTACAAGGAGGCTAGAATATTTCGGAGATCTCCTAATAGAGAAGGGTCAAGACAAAGCGTTAGCAGAAATAAATAAAGATGAAAAATAATAGAAGAACCAACAACAGAAAAAATAAAGGAAATAATAAACAATCGTAGAAAATCAAAAGCTAGAATTAATCAAATAAGGAGGAGAAGAAATGATAAAATTATATGTGAACTACCAAAAGAAATCTGGAAGGAGGAAGAAATGCCCAAAGGGTGGGAAATAGGACAAGTACTCACATACATAAAAAAGGAAATGAATATGAATGCACGACATACAAGATTTTTTCGACGGCAATATAGACAAGATTGAGAAAAGAAGTTGAAAATAGGATATGTAAATATCAATGTGGATGCACAAAAGGTAGATTGACAATAGATGCCATACACATACTGAAACAAATAACGGAAAAGGCAAACGAATATAAGATGGGGATACAAATGTTATTTGTAGATTTTAAACAATGGAAAAAAGACTAGCAGAAGCAGTAAATAAAATGGAGCTAGTAACAAAATTTAGGAGATTAATTAAAATGACAATTAAAAATACAAAAATGACTATCAAAACACAAAAAGGGAAAACCACTGAAATTGAAATGGATGAAAGTGAAAGACATGCAGACGCACTAGCGGCAACACCGTTAAAAATAGCACTAGAATATGTAACAAGGAGTATAAACAAAGGTACCTTAAGAACAAAAGGAGGACAATAGTAATAATACCAAAAATACGGTACATACTGATAAAAGCTGTAACGTTACATCGCTACATGTATATTTGTACATACATTAGTAATTTAATTTCTTTCAGTTTATTTAATTTAACATTAAAATGTCATAAATTATTCATTTATATTTGGTTGTAGTATTTTTCAAAAAAGTGGCAACATTCATTTTAAGAAATAACAGTAACAACGTTGTGAATTTGCCAACGTGTTTGGCTAATACGCATGTCGATCATTTGTAGAGATTTGTGAACAATTTCGAGGCTTGGTCTTTTTTCAGGCCCCTTACAATAAACATGTTGTATTAATAGTTTGTTTAAAATATGGTATAATAATATAAATTTAAAATAAAAATATTGGGTAAAAATGAAATTGCTTAGTGAAATATACAATCGTTTTCATAAAAATGAAAATAATTATATAAATTTAAAACGATTTTTTTAAATTAATAATAATACAATATGATTGCCAACGTTCGAAATAGTAACCATTTTTCTTTGGTAATTATAACTTGGTTAATTTTTCTTTGTTCTTTTAGTTTGTTTTCAATCAGGAAGAATTGTCTTATTTCAAGGAAGCAACTGCAATCTGCATTTAAAGATTGATACAGGTTTAAATCGATTTCGGTTCTTTAGTACGTGGTGAAAAGTTATCTCAATACATTGTGTGAAGGTCAAGTACCTATAATAAATAAAGGTAAATTATTTTACTTCTTAAGCATTCAATTTGTAACCAGAAAAATAAGGAAGAACATTCGACCTTGTTCTTTGAAATAATAAGGTTAAATTAATTCATATTAATAGTAAATTTCAACTTTTAAAAGGAATACTAATTTATATTACCAAATCTAAATTACATTTGTTTCTTTGTGATTAATTAATTAAATACATTTATTTTATTGTTTTTGGTAAAAATAATTTGTAACTTCAAAAATAAGTCAGAACCTTAATGATAATAGGTTCATTGTATATTTTATTTAACTTAATATTCAGTTACATATTGGACATATTACTTTGTATGTGTATTTTGCAGCAGTCTGGGTCTTCCCTTCCTTGTTCGAATAATGAAGTGTGAACCAAATTCTACCGCGAAGTCCAAATGGAGAGATGGTATAGTTACAAGGAAATCAATAATCGAAACTTAGACTAGGTATTTATTTGCATTGTTCATCTCACTTCATATAAAATATTCTTATTAATTTATGTTTTTTTAAATAATTTTATTATTAATTAAACTACAACCTGTTTGTTTTCTTTCAAATGTGCATATTTATTATCCCCAGAAGCAAATAGTATCCAACGGTCACTATTTTCACTATTAATTTTTTCTATCTGACGGAATCCACCGTCTGGCATCCTTAAACTATAAACCGTTGAATACTATTTAAGTGCAGACTTAACGCACACTCCTGTAGAGTCTTAGAGCTAGTTAACGTAACTAATATCTCGTTATAACAATGCGGTAATAGGCCACAAAGCTCTAAACGAAATAATATAAGAGGGAAAAAATGGGAATGCAGAAAGATGATAGCAAAACAAAAATCATTAGGTAAGATATGAAAACGGGACACAGAAAAATTACAATAAAGTGTCGGTCATTTGAAGAAGTAAATAATTTTAAATTCTGGGAATAATTTTATCCAAAAAGGGAAGAAGACAGGATAAAATTAAGGAAAAAATATGGGCAACGAACAGAGCTTTCTAAGCAAATAAGAAACTACGAAAAAGTAAGATACTGATAAAGAAAACAAAAATGAAAATATATGAAAATATAATAATGTATGGAACCGAGGTAATGCCGATGGGGAAAATGGCTGAAGAAAAATTAAGAATTGCAGAACGGAAGATTTTAAAAACCATATTAGAACCAGCAAATATAGCAAAATATGAGTATAGAGAAAAATTGATCAAGAAATACGAGAAGAAATAAAAGAAAAAGACATAGTTAGGAAGATAAAACAAGAAAGTCTGAAATGACTAAGGTATGTATGGCCAACCGGAGACGAAGAACTAATAAAAGCTTTAATGAACTGGAAAATGGCAGCGAAAAGAAGAGGGCAGGCCCAGATCAAAACGTTTAAAGGAGGTAAAAGAAGATTTAAAAAATTTGGTGTGAGACAACACACGACTTTCTCTTACGTACATAGATATACAAATATCAAAATGTTCACAAATTAAAATATTATTTGCGTTAATTTTGGGAACGATAATTGTAACGGTCACCCATACAAGTTACTGGACATGTAAAACCCTGCTTAACTCCAGAGATTTTCTCTGATAACTTGCTTCAGTGCATTTTTTCAGGAAAACCTTTAAATTAGCGAAAATGGATGTCGAGGACATAAGAACCGTAGCAAGTTCCAAAACAATTGTTAAAAACGTTTACGAGAAAGTCGGAAAAAACTGAAAAAATCGCAAGAATAAAGTGGCACTTCCGGTCATTCGATTTTAACTAAATTCTAGCTGTCTCATGTACAGAAGATATAAAATATAAATATAGTTTTTGATTTTCATATAATGATTACTTTTTGCGATACGTTGTTCACAACTAATACTCCAAGTACTTCTGATTACTTGATTTTCAAAAATTTATTAGAGAAACTCCTTGCTAAATATAAACGTAAACAAAGTAGCTAAGAAATATACTAAGTTTAAAAGACATCGTTACAGACGATTTCAAGAAAACCGTGAAAATGAAGAATTTGGAAATTATTTTAAAATGGCAGAAAGCGGTACTTTCGGTTATTCGATTTTAACCAAATTTTTTATTTTGCATACAAAGACGATTATGACGTCAAATATAAATTTTTATTTGGCTAGGGCTTTTAGGTTCATAGTTATTTTACTCAGACTTAATGGCTAAAGTACTTCTGGTTACTCGACTTACAGAAAATTTTGTGAAAAATCGCCTAGATTATATGAAAGGGAATTAAATTTCTAAGAAATATAGTAATTTAAAAAAAATCGTTAGAGCCGATTTCGAAAAAATCTCAAAAAACCAAAAAATGACAAGAGTAAAGTGACACTTTCGGTTTCGGGTTTTAGTGAAAATGTTGCGGTTGCATGCGACGATGGATAGAAACTCAAATATAAAGTATTGTTTTCATAGACACACACATACACACGCGCACGCACGCACGCACCCAAATGCGCGCAGGCACGCACGTATGCACGCACTCATCCACACACGCACTCAAGCATGCTCGCATGCACCCACGCACATGTGTAAAGTTGTTAGAGCCGATTTCGAAAAATTCTCAAAAAATCAAAAAATAACACTTTCGGTTTTCCGACTTTAGTGAAATTGTTGCGGTCGCGTGCGACGCTGGATAGAAACTCAAATACAAAGATTTTGTTTTTCTAGGACTCATGGTTTTTCAGTTATCCTGTTCACAGGCACACACACACACGCACACGCGCACTCGCACACATACGCAACCGTATGCCCGCACGAACACACGTACGCAGGCCCGCACGCACGCGCGCACATACGCACTCACTCACGCAGGCCCCCACAAACGCACGCACCCATGCACGCACGCACACATGCACACGTACAAACACGCGCGCGCACGCAAACATGCACGCGCATGCACGCGCGCGCGCACACACACACATACACAAACACACACACACACACAAACTCACACACACACACACACACACACACCACACATCACCCACAACCCCCACATCACGCACACCACACACACACACACACACACACACACACACACACACACACATACACACATACACACATACGCACACACACACGCACGCACACACACGCACACACATGCACACGCACACACAAACACACACAAACACACACACACACACAGACACAGACCAATTTTCAAAAACATGATCTTCGTACTCAAGGCACCCGAAAACGTGTATATCCACTAAAATTTCGACATCGAAAATTATGCTCGAAAACAATCCTTTCTTTTATCTATATATCATATAGGGTAAGACAGAGTAAAAAGGTAGGAATTTGAAATGTGGAAGAAAAAGCGAAAAACAAAAAAATATGGAAAAGTATATGTAGTGACCTATAATATGTGATGGAGGTTGATGCAGCCCAAGAAGAGGATCTAGAAACCCGAGAGGCGGTGCAGCTTCGTCAGGGGCGTTTTTTTTTAGCAATTTACCGGGTGGCAAAAAGTCTGGAATATTGCAAATAACTCAAAAACGGTTTTATTAATTTTTACGAATATTCTCCGGTCGATACAGTAAAAAATTCTAAATCTAGGCCAAGAACTTTCGTTCAGGTAGTTATACAGAGTAAGTAACAAGTATGATCAACTTTTATTTTTAAATGGAACGCCTTGTATGATATACGGTTTATTTGTCTATGTCGAAATTACAGATTTATTGCAAATTAATGTTTTTATTTAAAAATTTACTTGGCCATGGTAATCTAATGACGTTAAAAAAACAAACCAGATTAATTTAATATCGTCAATTGTACCAGTATTTTTTCTTGGAAGCATTTTTTCGCAAGAGGAGGTATGAAATTTATTTAATCAACTTTATCCAAATTGACCTGGGATAACTCAGTCTTGCGTAAGCAAGGTGGTGAAAGACATTAACTAAACTGCTAGTGTTAAAGACCGACCAAAATTTGAACGACCAAAGATAGCAACTGGCGGTGATAAAGCCCTAGATATTTTAATTGCGGTGTAGGAAAATCCCCAGCAATCGTCTAGACAGATAGCGTCAAACCACGATATCTGCCATCAGTCAGGGAAAAATTTATTTGAAAGAGAGATAATTCGTCCTTATAAAGTCCATTTAGTACATGAACTTTTCGAAGATGACTTCCATTGAAGATCAGAATTTTGCGAACGTGTTATGGAGACATGTAATGTTATCCCGATTTTGCCAACAATATCCTGTTTTCGGACGTCAACAGACATAATTGTAGGCATTGGTCTGTAGTTAATCCACGATGGTTGGAAGAAGCTCACACTCAAAGGCCGCAAAAAGTAAATGTTTGGGCAGACATTATTGGCCAGAATGTGATTGGTCCTTTTTTTATAGATGGAAATCTTACATCAGAAATTTATTTAGATTTGCTTGAGCAACATGTTTTGCCTAATTTGGAAGCTCTTT
>JAHWXV010183237.1:0-12005 GCA_024586415.1 Phrixothrix hirtus
ATCTATATTTGTTTATTTCAGAATTGTAAGCACGTAATGTAAACAGCCTCTTGAATCGCTGTTATTCAAAAATAGGTAACCACGACGCCTGACCTCGGATGACTCAAGAACGATCCAGTTTCAAAAAGTAAATACTCCGAGTTGTTCATATAAACATCGTTCTAGGGCTGTCTTACCCCTTTCTAGCTTTTTGGCTAAGATAGTTATTTTCTTATTAAAGCTAGTGGCGCCATTTTTCACTATTCACCAGTATTTATTCTAAAAAGATCACTCTTCCCGAGCAGCTGCCACGCATATCATAAGTTTCGTTAAGATCCCCATCCCTCCCGCTGGCTAGTCGACGCAAATCCGCTTGGGAAGTCCCTAAAAGTCTGTATGACCATCTTCAGAGCTTTAAATCCGTTTCAACCTGTGGCAACAAGCCTAATCGGTTCTGGCACTTTTTGCTGTTCTTAAAATTAAAATTCTCCTCGGAGGGAAATAGCTCGCGATGTATGGCACGCAAACATGACAATTCTTCTAATGGAAAGAATTTGAAAAACCAATGGTTACATAAATAGGAGACTTATTTGATCTAATAATATCTAGTTCAAATATTTACGAACCGATAAAGCACCGAACCGCTATTTTTGAAATTACGTTTATTTCTCAATAATTTCACTTTAATATACGAGGGCTATCCAGAAAATCAATTATGTTTTGTTGTAAAAAATACTCAATACAAGAAAAAAATTTATTATATTCATTTGAAAGCGGCACCGAAATATTGCTTTTCAACGTAGTCACCATACAAATTTAGGCATTTATCATAGCTTTGAAAGCTTTGAAATCCCATTCTCATAAAATTCTGCCGCCTGAGACTTTAACCAATTAGTCACGCCCTCACTCAGTTCCTCATCGTCATCAAAGCGCTGCGTTGCGAGCCATGACTTCATTTTTGGGAAGAAGTGGAGGTTGCTGGTGCAAGGTCCGGGCTGTAAGGTGGATGAGGAAAAATCTCTCACTGAAAACCTTCAAGGACTTGTAGGGTGCGATTTGCCATATGTGGTCGGGCGTTATCGTGAAAAAACAGAGTTTTTGAACTCAACTTTCCTCTACGCTTGTTCTGAATTGCTCTTCTTAAATTTTGTAAAGTTTGGCAATACCTTTCAGAGCTTATTGTTGTTCCACGTTCAAGGAAATCAATAAAAAGCACGCCTTTCCTGTCCTAAAAAACGGTTGCTATAATTTTCCTTGTATGCATTTTCTCGGCTTTTTTAGGGAATTTGCGTGCCCCCACTCCATAGACTGCAATTTGGTCTCGTAGTTCACATGTTTGACCCACGTCTAGTCTCTCGTTACGATTTGATTCAGTAATGAGTCGCCATGTTTGTCGTAAGAGTCTAGAAATTTTAATGACGCTGCCACACCCTGATTCTTGTGATTTTCTGTCAGGTGTTTTGGGACCCATCTTGCACAAAATTTGTAGTATCCCAGTTTTTGAAAAACAATTTCATGCAACAAACTGCGTGAAATTTGTGTAAAACTGAGTGAAACCTCTGTTATTGTTATTTCTCTAACCTATTCATCGACTTTTGCAACAATTTCATCAGTCGCAATGCTTGGTCGTCCACTTCGCTCTTCGTCGTGTACATTAGTTCGGCCATTTTTAAATCTAATGTACCATTAACGCACTCCACTTTCAGTGGTAACGTTGTTCCCGTACACCTCACACAGTTGTAGATAAATTTCAATAGGTTTACATGTTTTCGCTAACAAAAACCTTATAGATCGTACCTCACAACTCGAGGGATTTTCTATTGCGGCACATACTTTAAACTGTTACTGTGAAATAACGGGGAACGTCACAAACGTCGCGCTAACACGGCTGGGTGCTGACTGAGCCAAGGAACGCGCTGACACCAAGATGGGCGCGCTGAACACGTTCAAAGCGGCTATAGACGAAAACGTAATCGACTTTCTGGATAGCCCTCACACTTTGACCAGCGATGCTCAGCACCTTTATTCCAATCTGGAAGTGTGATTCCGTGATTATATTTAAATTCTATAACCGGAATTATTATTTTATCATTTTTGTAGTTTAGCTGTTTAGAAACAGAAAGTGAGTAACATTTGAGTTGCTGATTTTTCATGACAGTAATTGGATGCACGCGGTGTGCGGAAACTAGTTTAAAATGCCGGAATTATAGTAAATATTTGAGTAACTTACAATATTTTCTCCTTTGAATTGTTTCTTTATGCCAATTTATTTAGTTGTGTGAAACTTCGTGCTTGTTCCTGTAAAATAATTTTTATGTATCTTGTAGAGAATATAATTTTGGGTTAGTCCGTGAATCTCTTTCTAGCATCTCCGAGTGAACACCCACCTTTCATAATCATAAAAAACATTTTCTGAGTATCGTTTCTCTTTGAAAATTTAGTTGAGAATGATGATGTGAGCCTTTACTGGAGGATTAATGCAAAAAATTATCTTTCGATAAAGTCTCCTGAAGATATAAATTTTTTCCATAACAGTACATTTAACATTTAGTTGCAGTAAAGCTTCGTGAATTAGCACTAAATTGCTTTTGCGCGTGTACATCTATTACTGCTAAAATTCTTATAATTATAATGATAATTAATTGGACATTATGTTATTTCGAAGCATTTAACTTTGAATAATAATTGTGTTCATCTTCGATTTACATCTGTTGCACTTATACGTATTGCAGATAATTTTACAAATTTAACCCAGAAACTGTTTGCGATTGAGAGCTCTCCCAATAGAAATCCTACTACCCTATATAGATTGAAAAACAGTAACAGTCGTCCTAGCTTTCAAATATTAAATATTTTACAAGGGTAGTTAAGAAATTATTGTTGTGATTTGTGCATATAGAATGATAAAGATTATGTTGTGTGTCTTTTATGTATTTTGTAAACAATATTTTTAATATTTCAGGAGTCTACACGTCCTCCTTGATAACAATACTTTTGTTCTATTATGAAGTAACATTAATTTGATTGAATACAGTGAATTATTTAATTTTCAATCGATTTATTGTTTGTAAACGCACGAGAAATAAACATTGTTGTTAAAAATGTAAGAAAAGTTCTCAAAATATCTATTTACTAGTTATTTAAAGTACTTTATATCAAGGAAATCGCTAGTTACCAAAAAATGTCTTTAACTTTTAATATAGGTTGAAATAAAATTTAATTAGACATGGAGAGTAATATGGATGTAGCAGTAAATTGGTTGTTTTTGACATGGAAACGATGTTTGAATTGAATTTCCATGAACTATCTTGATAAATTTGATATTTAAAAATTTGTAAATTGATACAAGGTACATACTTTGAAACCATCGTGTAGCCGGGACTTTATCGTCGGATCTTCCTGTATGTAGGGTGGCACGTCTCAAATTAGGCCACCGAGACGACTTCTCAGCATGAGTCGAATTCTTCCGAATACATACTTTAAACTACGATTCATAGAAATTTTACAATTTTACAGAACATAATTGAGTTAATCGACAACGTTGACATGATATTGGCGTTTGACACCTTGGAAGAAAATTAACCAGCAATATCTCTTTAGCATTCTAGAAAACTGAAAACAGTTTTCCTTTGAACAAAACTGACTTTGCTTGCATCTTTTTAATTGTTGTTTTATTTCAGGTATGTAGAAGTGTACGCAAATTATATTTATGGTTACAAATTAATCGAAAAATGAGTCCTACCATGCTTAGAACTACTCAAATATGCCTTTCGTCATTTGCTAGGAGACGCGGGATCCATTTGTGGGTAGCTTCTGTATGCGCAGATCTTCGGTTACCACACGAAATGTCAACAGCTTTGCTAATTTTAAAGACTTTGAACTTGCAATCGTCCTTGCAATAATTTTTGATATTTTTGCAATTTTTGAGCGTCTAATGCGAGAATCTCGCACGACACAATTTATAGATAGCTTCTCTATACGCAGATCTTTGGTAATCAGACGAAATGTCAACAGCTTTGCCAATTTTAAACACTTTGAACTTGCAATCGTCCTTGCAATAATTTTTGATGTTGCACTTTTTGAGTGTCTACTGCGAGAAGCTCATACGACAAATTTAGCTGCACTCTCAGGTAGCACCTTTTTCATCTTATTAAAAGTTACCGTTCGCGTTAAACTTTTTTGATAAAAAAACTTTGTTGCTACATGATGTTCAATACTTTCCGTTTTAAAAATAGAAAAACTATTTAAATATCTGTTGGCAACAAATTGGCTATAAGATCGACTTGATATATTACAGTTGTTCATAAACAATTACAACGCGGTAAACATTTTACGCCATCTATATCGTAGAACTTTCTCAATTCACATAATTGCTACTAGGTTAGATTGATTTATGGTAACGTTAATCAAGACAACAAATCGTTATCATCACCATGCTTCCTTTTATAAATTTCCAACATCTTACAAAAACGAGTTAAAAAGTAAACTGCTTGTAGCTGTATCCATCAACTAAAAAGTTCAGTTACGAGAGCGGATTTTTCAATCTCCGACCGTGCAGGTAAACAGCCAATCGAGTGCTAAGAGGCAGGGATGCGTGGAGGCGACTGCGTACGTTTCCAATATAACCACTGCCACTCGCAACGTCATTGCATCGTTGTAAGCTGAGTTCTAGGGACGTAAACGTGGGTGCCATGATTGACTATCTCGCCATGTGCGAGTTGCGTAGTGTAATTCGGTTTCTTGAAAACTTTGTGATGGTGTTGTGCACGCATCGTGTAGCAAATTTAGAGAAGGTCGAAGCGATATTCACGATGAAGGGGGATATAGACCCAAGTTTGTCGCAACATAAGAAACTGTTTAAGGAGTTGACCAAGTGATTCGAAAACAAAGGAGATTTACCATAAGTGAGTTGTGTTTGCAATTTCCTGAAGTTTCAAGATCATCTGTTTACAAGATCGCAAAAGCACACATGTTGTTTGAAAACCACAAAAATCGTTGAAAAGCAACAGCGCTAACGTTCCTTGTCAGTTTAGAGGCTGAAGGTGGCGATTTCTTTAAATCACTTGTGATTGGAGATGAGTGCTGGAAATCAAAAACAAAACAATAGTCACGACAATGAATGCACTTAAACTCGCCAAATAAACCGAAGAAATTCAAACAAACCAACAACAGTATGTTACGGCTACCGTAATTTGGGCCCAAAAAGGTGTATTGCTTGTTGAGGCAATATAATAGTGAACTATAAACAATGCAGCCATTTAATGTCAGACTTCATAACGACTGTGGGAAGTCATTCAGGATAAAATAAGGGGCACGCTGACTTCTGGAGTTTTTCCGATTCATGACAACTCCCGAATTCACAGTGGTGCTGTAATCCAACAGCTTCTTCAGTAATTTCGATGGGTAGTTTTTGAAATCCAAATGATAGCCCAAATTTCTACTTTCTACCTTTTCCCTGTACTGAAAAATCGGCTAGGACAGCAAAGGTTTCAGACTAGTGATGACTTTCAGGACAGCGTTAAGGCATATATCAACTCACTAACGGCAACATTGCAAAGCTTGTCCGCAGATATGACAGATGCCTCAATCTTCACGGTTATAATGTCAACCATATCTGTACCTACGTTTTGGAAATAAACTTATGGACCCCAGGAGATTTAAGAAAAAACCGCCCTCGAAGATATGAACCTTTTTTTTAAAATTACATCAATTATATTCACAACTCTCAATGCAGAATTAATTTTTCTAAAGTACAAAAGCTTACTGTGGATACGGCTACTGGAGAAGATTAAAAAGGTTTTTATTGGATTTTTTAATAACACAACACGTGAAGCAACACACTCATACTATTGCCTAGTTCACTTCTAAAGAATCGCCTCTTGAAGTAATCGCACTAGTTGTCTTTGAAATTCATCTATTCCAATATTTTTGGATCATTGAGAAGCTAGAAAAATTACATCATCGATTAGCGTAATAGAGTGAATACTTCAACAAAGGGTCACAGATTGTGCAGTGTGGACAGTTGAACTGCCGTGGTGTAAGGGCCAAGACTTACTGGCAAAAGTTAATTCTTTTTTCATTTACTTTTTAACGTTTCCATTACCACATGGAAGAGCTACTATTAAATAATTAGTTAGTAAGCTTTCAAAGTGGAAACTTTTTAACGTGGATTGGCGAAGCCTTTTGGGAATGAAGAATTTTTTGGTTGCACTCTGTTGCAATATTTTATTGGTAGACCTATTTCTCATCATCCCCAGTGTAACCTTATTTATCAAAAATACCTTCACTCGCAGTGATTGTTATAATGTGCTACCTTAAATTTTGAGAAAGCCTACTTAACTGAACGAACTACAAAGTCAGTAATATTTAAGTTATAGGTATTGGCTTCTCAGTGTTCTTTAATTTAAGCCTTTCGCTTTTACTTAACATTTAGGTAACACCTAAAAATTCAATTCTTTGGTAACTTCCATGATCTTATAATCCATGAATAAATGAAAAATTGTTCAAGAATTCACGACAGTAAGAAAACAAGTGACATGAAAATACTAGCGCAGAACCCTGATGTACTCTTCAGAAAAACAAAATTGGCGGCCTAAATTACCTAGTGCATTGTGAGCCCATTAAGTAAGAAAGAAGACGACGTCTCCAATTGAGGCCGTAACGTGGAATTGTTTTCGGGGCAGTAGATGTTTGGTTTTCACAAGTTTATCTAAATAAAGCGCAGTGGAAATAGTGGAAACTCTGCTGTTATAACCAAACCAACTTAACTAGATGGACTGACTACAATAAAGTAAAATTTAAACTAAATTTAGCTCCAAGTTTGAGATAGATATGAAGTGATGAAGTTTAGTTTACAAAACTTATAAAACTAAGAACACTTTTTGAAAATAACTGGTATCATTGACTCTATTAAAATTATATAGCAATATATTTTCAATACTGGAATTTTGTCATAACAGGTGATTTTCTAATTTTCAAAAATGTAATATTACTACTGATACTCTAGTAACAAGGTCTTGCAATTTGTTTACTATTATAAGTAACAGTTTTCCGCGAGTCATCTTCCCATAAGTAACCTTTTAGTGTACAATAAATTCGCATTTAAAGGATCACGTAATGGATATCCGTTATATGAACTCGACTCTCTCCTTGACACGTAAACGAGATAAGAACGTTTTATAGTGATTGTCATTACTTTATTTCATTGTATAATTATTTTCCTGCAACTATTCCGTTCATCAATGTCATTATTAAAACAAAAATGCATTTCTAATTACGAAGTAATATTTTTATTAATAATGCTGACAACCTTCATATTGCGTCTAAATAGCAATCAAGGCAAATAAACGAGGAATCTGAATAGAAAATCTTACATGCATCTAAAATTGCATATCTCTTTCGAACGTAACGGGTCTGAGTTCCATTATGATAAAAACAAAAATTGAAGGGAATAATCAATTTTTTACACAAAGGTTATGCTTATAAACTGGTCAAATCCTTATCGTCCCTAGTTGTATTAACAATATGGAATTTTGGGTTTGAATGGAGATTTTTACTAACTACCTTTATTATCGTTTCTACTACACTATTTTTATGCCTTTTGTGAAATTTAAAATTATTTTTCATTTATATCCCTTTGATATTTGTTTTCTCAATATTTTTCCTACATTGATAACGAACAGCAGAACAAGCAAATATGAATGTAAAACTAAACACGTCTTTAAGAACGCGCCAGGGCTTCCTTAACCTTAATAATAAAATCACAGAATCATTATTCGTTGAAATTAAGAGTTGCTAATACACTGAACATTTATACTAGTGATTACATAATTTTTTGCTCGTGACTGTATTACTTATAAATTTTAGTTATTCAACAATTTCATTTAGTAATTCGAAACTTTCGACCTCAAAGGTATTCCTTAAATGTATGGATTTAAAGGTATAAATTTAGCATGACATTCAGTTTCAATTGAACTGGAAAAGTGCTGCTATTATACAAAAGCGAATTTATAAGTTGTACAAAATAATACTTAACAACACTCATTATTTGGTAAAAAGCAAGCTAGACGTATAATTACAGAAAATTTTCAAAAAATAAATAATATTTTTTAAGTAGGTTTCAATTTTTATTAAACAACATATGATGAATATCCATTTCCTTTTGTTGCCACTCTCTAAAAATAGATTATTTGGTTAAAGCAACGCTTTAGGGATTTTTATTTATGAATCTCCTTCAAATTATGTATTAATAATTTAGTTTCACTTTTTGGTCCTTTCTTAATTAATCTTTTATTTTTAGTTTTACGTGTAACACTTATTAAAGTATGCTTGGAACCTATACAAGGTGTAAAGAAAATGATGTACGTTCTTGTAACAGATGGTAAGAAATCGAAAATAGAACAGTATAAGTTTTCCGATATATCCACTAGTTAGCATTGAAATTATTTAGATCGTATTCTGTTACGTAAATAATTTCCTGCAACGAGAGACAGCCTATTGTTGGCGCCTACTCAGAACCCTTCGTTGGGCGTCATAAATTATAAAGATTATTGCGGGTTGAAGTAGTAAGTAGAAACCATATTATGCATTTCGCAAAGGTGATTGACCTGAATGGCGTTCATTCTTAAATGTGAGAAATTATAATATCGACGACATCAAATTTGCTTTGTGTACAAGTTTACAGTTTGAAACGTAATTGACTAAGTCACAATGAGAGGAAAGATAATTTTGCATTTCGGAAATAAATTGCTAAAATTGATATTGAATTAGTTATTCGTTTTAAAACTATGAAAATTGCCATAAAACATAAAAAGTTTCAATATGTTAGTAAATAAACATTAATCATAAAGTTCGGGGAATTAACAATAATAATAATTGAAAAACGGTCAAATGTACATGCGGTCGCGGACAAGTAAAGCTTGATCATCGTATATTATTTTAAAGATATAATAATGTAGGAACCGTCTTTAAAAAAACAACAAATCCGGAATACAAACATTTCAACAATAATTCCATAATAACATATTCTAAATTTGAGTCGACATTAATTATCGCTAATCAACATACACAATAATTTTTGCCAACAATAAAACACACAACTAACTTTATGTAATTGTTTACAAAAATACGAAGAATAAGGTAAAACTGAAAAATCTCTAACAGTAGACGTCAATGTAATAAATACTAAACTATTTACAGCCATATGTGAATAGTGTGTTATAGATATTTGACCTGCTTATGGAAGATAACTTTCTCAAACTTTAGGCCTTGCCACTACTCCGATTTAGTAGAATTTACAATTTTATGTAATATATTTCATTATATTATGGTTTAACCATTAACGTTATCGAAAAATTGTAGTAAGTGTTTTGTTGTATACAGTAGCAACTTCACAACTCCCGAATAAAAATATCCAGTAATTGTTGACTTATCCCGCAACAAAGTTTTAAATTTACAAATCTTTTTCAGGAAAACTGTTAGGTTTTGAACTATTGTTGTATACAACATTTTTGTTTACATTGATGTCTTCTATCATCTGTTGCAAGAACGTATACTATTTTCTTTACATTCTGTAATTAAATATGAAAGTGGGCTCACAATTTAAATTTTTAATTCTGATGTTATTCCCTTCAATTTCGTTACCTATTTTTCTAAACCTCAAGTTTTCCTATCTTATTTTGCACTATTACATCATAACAAATCAGATCGAGTATATTAAATTGCAGTTTCCCAGCCAAGAGTGAATCCAGGCATTTTTCTGCGAAAGAATTCACGCTCATTTTACATATCACAATGTGCTGTTTAAAAACATTATCGCGGGAAAAAAATTTAAGACCGCCCTTTTTTCATAAAATATCCACATTTTAGATTAAGTAAATTTAAAAACAGTCGGCCAGTTTGTAGTCTGTAGTCTATCGCCACGATATCTCAAGAAGCAAACAAGTTAGCTCAATACGGTTTCTTGCAATGAATTCGGAATTATTTCAGGAAGAGTTTATTGGTTTTTGATAACTTTCTATTACTTATTGCAAGTCAACTGGAAGCAACGACAATCTTCGAATAGTTTTACATATTCTAGTAGCTTATTCAATTCTAAACTCATCAAGTATGTATAGTCCATATTTGTGAGGCATACTTTGAAGTAATTAGATGTAAATTTTATTTTAATTATTATAAACTAAGCGCAACTAAATGGTGCTCGAAATGAACAGGCGGCGCACCTGTCGCAAGTTTTGTTCCTGTAGCAACACAAGAATGCGGCTTGTGCAGCGCGAGAATGCACTGCCGGTCAGGCGTAGGTGATACGAATACATAGAAGCGCGTCTAATCTTACGTGATTGCCGGTATAAACGTTACGAATACCCATCAATTTCCAATATATTCTAATTAAATGAATGTCTAAAATTCTTGTATCCATTATAATGTGAGCTGAGGTAATTTTCTAAAGTACCTGGCGATTGACAACCGAAATTGTAATTTTTAGTAGAAATTTGAATCATTATACCAACCTAATACACCATGTTTCAAACCTTCTACTAGGAAAAGGTAGGTAAATATATTGCTTTATAACAAAATCGAAACGCCTAGTATATATTATCCGATTTCAACTGTGAAAATAATAAACGACTAAATTTAAAAACAACAGAATATTAAAAAATAGGTTATTCAATAATAAGTAGTTCCTAGTTATTTCTTATTATATGAGGTGTCTCTAATAAATTCGGTGAATGGTATAATAAAAACCCAAAAAAGAATGCACATTGGAAATACCTTTATTGACCTTTGAAGTAGGCGTCACAAGGCAGAACACACTTTTGACAACGTTTTTGAACCTCCATGACGTCTACAAACTGTGATCCCTTCAAGATCCCCTTAAGACGAGGGAACAAAAAAAGTTCAGCAGGAGCAAGATCTGGAGCGTGGGATGGGTGTTCCAAAACTGTCTCACAACGCTGAGTCAAAACCTGGCGTACAATGATGCTCGTATGCGATGGTGCATTGTCGTGCAGTAACATCCACTTTCCGGTTTGTGGCCTAACGCGCCGGATCCGCTGCAACAAACGTTTGAAAACCTCCAAGTAGAATACGACATTCACTGTTTATTCAGAAGGGACGAATTCCTCACGAACGATTACCTCTTTGTCGAAAAATGCTATCAACATGGCCTTCACATAGGATTTTTGCATGCGGCTCTTTGTTTGTCGCGAGGAAGGTGACCGCCATTTCATTGATTGTCTTTTCGTTTCGAGATCGTACTAGTAACACCTAGACATTCCCTGTGATAATTGAACCCAGAAAGGACCGATCCCGGTCACACATCGCGATGAAATCACCACTGGTTTCAAAACGTCTTACTTTTTGCTCGTATGTTAGGATATACGCACAAATCGTGAACAAACCTTGCGCTTACTCAAATCTTCATGGATAATGGCTTCCACTGTGTCTTTGCCAATGCCCACTTCCGCTGCTATTAATCGCAAAGTTAATCGCCGATCTTTTGCTAGCAACACTCGCAACGTTTAATATTTTCAGTAGTTCTGTTTGTGCATGGCCGGCTTGAACGCAGTTCGTCCTCAGCCGATTCCTTACCAGCGTAAAAGCATACAAACCAATCGTATTGCAAAGGTACCCTCATATAACATAAAAATCGCGTTTATAAAAACTGATACAGTTGTGCGTTTTAATGTTATTATTAATTAAGATAAATAGGCAATGTAAAAAACTATAAAAATTTGTAGAGTGCGGGAAACATTTAATGATTAAAATAATTAATTATATATATCAATTTGTAAATCCAGTAGCTTGCCTAATTAGAATTAGACAAACTACAAATACTGCATTTAGTTAAAATAAGTTAATTGCACATATTAAATAAGATTTCATCATTTTAAATATTAACATGTTGCAAGTTCAAGTACAATAATTGTCGCAAAGCGCAGGAAAGAAATAGCAAATAAGTAAACAGCGATTTAAGAACGCTTAATATATATATATATATATATATATATATATATATATATATATAT
>JAHWXV010183246.1:0-10764 GCA_024586415.1 Phrixothrix hirtus
CTTCATATTATTTTTAATTATTTCAGTACATTCTGATGATGGTATTACTTTTTTAACAAAAGTTAAAATTACCGAAACAATTGTCAAATTAAAATAAAAAGTATAAATTTGGGTGAAGACATTTTAAATTATTAGATTAATTATGTATATAAATTTTAGATATATATAAATAATTAAAAATATTAAAAATTGGTATCACGTCATTTATATATTTATAGAATAAGTAAAATTGATTAATAAACGTGAAATATAAAAACCTTTTTAATAATAAATGAATAAATACATTATTATAAGATATCAATTTAAAATATGTAATTAAAAATCATAATTTTAAGGTTGTAAATAATTAAATTAATATTTAATACCATTAGGGCCATCTAGTACGTAAGAATAAAATGAATTCTTAATGTTAAAAAGAAAGCTGTGATATTTAATTAAGATTGTAAACAAGTCATATATGAAAACATAACCCCACACATAGACGGCATACAACTTCACTTCCTA
The DNA here is from genome assembly GCA_024586415.1 of Phrixothrix hirtus. Taxonomy (NCBI): domain Eukaryota; kingdom Metazoa; phylum Arthropoda; class Insecta; order Coleoptera; family Phengodidae; genus Phrixothrix; species Phrixothrix hirtus. Next base: position 505 of record JAHWXV010183246.1, read on the forward strand.
TATTTAATTAAATTATCATATTTCTTATCCTAAAATTTTACAGTTATAAGATATGAATTTAGTATATAAACTGCAATTATAAGCAGGATAATTTAGAACAATTTTTGTTCTCATACAACCATTGCCTTTATAATATTCCTTCCGATCCATAAACATCTTGTCATCTCTCCATTAAGAAGTGCTGTCAGAAAATAAGCTTACGAACGTTTTTCTGAGCCGATATCTCTGCAGAATCTTCTAAACCTAGTGTGATCCTCCAGATTACAAAAGGGCTTTGTCCCCCTCCCCCCGATCCGAGTTTTGCTATGAACAATGACATATGAACGTTTTCAATCGCCATTAGTTATTACCAGAACAATTGGCAAAATTGATGTGTGTTTGCTATTGAACGTTTTTCATTTTAAGCATGCATACATAATTGTACGCTTGGAAGTAGTATAGAAAAGTCTTTGGACGTTTTTCAATTCCTTCTTTTACGCTACGACATAGAATTAACCACCTACTTCATGAATATTAATTTAAATTACCTAGTGCTAATCCCCATATATCCTTAATGCCAACCAATATACATTGCATTACACACACAATAACACACTGGGGTTTGCATGTCAAAGTATTGTACACAGTACATATGTATAAAATTGCATGTTTGTTTATTTAACCTAGAATTTGTCTAGTTATACAGGCAGAAATAAAACATAGAATTAGTAGTATATACAGCTGCATTCGAAAGTAGCTATACAGCGTCATCGAATATTTGCCTTCTTATTAACAACCAACACGTTCGAATCCACCCATAAACCTCCGACGAAAATAAGCTATCTGAAGGCCAATTAGACTAGAAATTAGTTCAACGCAAACTCATCTTATGCCGATCTTAAGTCATAAAGGTTAGAGCTTGAGTTATTCAACATAAAGCAAATAATTAGCCGAAAGGTCGTCGCAGTTTCGACTTCGTATTTTGCACCGTTTTGGAGATAACTGCATTTGTTTATCTGAAAGTGTTAATCTGTTAATCGTTACAACGTGGTATACATATTAGTAAGTATTAGCATAAAATGACAACAGTATCTAATTACTGTAAACAACAAACAAACAAACACACAAAAGATTTGATAAACGTTTAGTTTTTGTTTACTTATTTTCTCTAAAATGTAGTAAATGTAACAAAGATGAGCGAATAATAAGTATTGCTTAGTGAAAAGAAACAATACAATAACGAATAGTGCACAAAAAAGCAGTTATTTATAGCAAATGCTCAAAATGTCCTTCCGATCTAATGCAGGCATTGCAGCGTCTTATCATAGACTGATAAACCCTGAAGGTTATAGTGAAATCATTCTGGATATTCGTTACAGCATCAACGACTCTTTGAATGAGCTGATCTCTTGAGGTTATTACCACCTCATAAACCATTTGCTTTAAATAACCCCAAAGATAAAAATAAACTGGATTTAAATCCGGTTAAGGTGGCGGCCACCTTACAGGACCCAAAGGCCAATTCACTGCCTTGTAAAGTGACGATTTAACCATTCGGTGACCTGGCGACCATTATGAGGTGCTGCGCCATCTTGCTGTAAATACATACCTCGCCGTATGTTTAGAAAAACATCATCTAAAATATCAGACACATCATTGTCCAGGAAGATTTGGGAGAAATAGCGGATTTAGCACGGTATCGTTAAAAATGCCCGACCAAACATTTATTGCAAAACGTTGCTGAAAGTTAAACCTAGTCAGACATGGATTTTCTAAGGATCAGTAGTGAACATTATGGGTATTAAAAATCCTATTCCGCGTAAAAATGGCTTCGTCTGTCCACATGACCATTTGAAAGAAATTTTCGTCATCTGCGTGTTCTCGCAAAAACCAACGACAAAACTCAGTTATTTATTAAGTGTTCCCTGCGTGAAGGGTCTGGACGGGTTGGTAATGATATGAATGCAGTTCTCCCCTATGAATAGTTTTCCATATCAAAGACTGCGATATTTACAACTGACTGGCAATCCTTCGGAAGCTTGTGGCAGGATCCTCTAATACCTGATCAATTATGTCCTGTTCAGTTTCATCAGCATCTTGACGTTGTGGGCAACAGCATTATTGCTTACAGTGGTTCTTCCTGTTTCTTGCAATCTGCGAAAAATTCTTGTAAAAACGGAGTGGTACGGCAAACGGCGATTTGGAAATCTGCCATGGTATTCTTGCCGAGCACGAGCAGCATTACCGTTACAATATTCGTATACAAATACCATATCGGCATACTCATGTGCAGTAAAAGTATTCATAATTAATATTTTAAGTACTCAAAAAAGCAAAAAAGTTACGAAAAAACAATTTTACTAAACAGTATATTGACAGGTAACAACAACAATATGTAGAACAAGTATTAATAGCGATTCGTTTGTTTTCTAAGCTAATATGTTTTTATCAGATTTTGTGAATTGCAGTGTCCGCAGAGAATAACACTTTCAGATAAACAAGTGCAAACGGTGCAAAATACGAAGTCGGAACAAGAGCACCTTTTTTACTTGATAGTGTTTGGGTAAAGCAATTCTAACTTTAAACCTGCAAAATTCCGAAGAGCATAAAAAATATTCTTGATAACATTACCCGTACCCTCACTTCCAACGTCTATGGTTTATGAATCTCAACAAAAATCGGTGTGAACATAGACCTTCAATCATGATATCAAACTACCGAATTTTATTTAAATCGGTTGGCTCGTTTAGAAATTACAAGCAACATGATTTTCATCGACCCTATTTGGGGGTGTTTATCTCGAAGAGACTGCATTTTCAGATCATGTTTATAGGAACTTTTTACTTACTTTTTCGTATAGAATTTGCTATTAAAAAGTTTTGCACCCATTATGAATCACCCTGTAGAGCTAATTTACCATAAATTAATTTATAATTTGAATTATAAATCATTGCTTTTTGTTGTTGCTTAAATGATAACTTGGTTATTTAATGTGTATCAACTATCAGATGTCAAAAATGATTGTGTATTAAATTGGACGGAGATTATATAACCACTTCGTGTTGGCCTTCCAGGTGAAAACTTAACTGTATCCTTCAAAAACTTCGGCTGGTGGAATATAGACACAATAGTTCTACAGTCCATTAGTTATTCACGATTATTTTGACCTATTGAAAACAAAAATAGATTGGCCTCCAGGATAAACCAAACAATATATTGAATGTTGATCAAAGTTTCTTGCAATAATCCTTCAAAGCTAAGAAAGTCGATGTAAAAGCGTCGGAGCTAGAAAATGAAACACTGTTGTTAGCTTACATTGTTATAGGCTCCAAAGAACCGCCCTTGCTTATTTTCTAATGAATTTTAGGAGAAGAGTTTCCAGACTCCATTTACGCTGTCACCGCAAATACATAGACGAAGACGCTAGTCTTTCTTAATTTTTTCGGAAAGAGATTCTTAAAAGCAGCTAAATCGTCTACAGATAATTCTTTATTATTAATATTCGTTGTGCATGCGGCACATTGTACCGAGACTCGCAATTTCCAAAAATTAATTTCTGGTTTTAGAATTTATAACTACATATGTACATTAAATTAATTTTCTCTTTTTGTTAATTCCAATCTCATTAATTATTTTATAAATTAATTTTCAGTTTTTGATTAAGATCCCGTTAGTATCTAATTATTTGAGAATTAATATTTCAGTATATGTATCCAAATAATTAACTTTGTTTTTATAAAATTTCAAATTCAAAACATTAAAAATCGCAATAGAATATTTCTAGAGTAAAAGTTGTAAGATAAACATTAGGATATTAAATCACATTAGTTATTTTTATGATGTCGACGTACTTTTCCAAACTTTAAAACGTTATTAATTAGGAATTCCAGTATAATAAATAAAAACCCAAGTACAGATGCAATCTACTTTTTGAGATGCATAATTTAATTATTTATACCCGTTTTAATACAATTTATTAAATTGAGAAAATTCAATAGAAATTAATATTATTTATATTGAGAGGTGATGTATAATAATTAAATTATACAGATCAAACTGTCTATTTGTCGACAGAAACTTATTTTAATATGAAGAAGTATGAGATAATCATAATCGGAACGGTTGCATTTTTTAGAAGGAATTTTTTTTAAAAATGCAACCGTTCCGATTATGATTATCTCATACTTCTTCATATTAAAATAAGTTTCTGTCGACAAATAGACAGTTTGAGCTCTATAATTCAATTATTATACATCACCTCTCAATATAAACAATATTACTGAGCTTTTCGTTGCGAATCCATCACGACCGTGTTGCTCTTCCAATTTCCTACAGTATTTAGCAGTCTCCCTTACATCTTAATAAAAATTAAAAAAATATGATTTAATACATAAAGTGTTGCATTTGAAGAGGATTTTTCACCGTGTGTACCGAGCCCTCGGTAGCTTAGAGGTAAAGAAGCTGGGATCTGTCCAGAAATCGCGTCCCCGCCCGAAGGAAAATTTTTCTAAAAATACAACCGTTCCGATTATGATTATTTCATACTTCTTCATATTACAATTTATTAATAAAGACAATTGTTAAGTGTCCGCTTTTATCAGGTAAAATTAGAATACGAACCCCTTTAAATACGGTAAATTTCAGCCAGAGAAGTTAAGAACATTTACAAAGTTCGTACCGAAAGGCTCTATGACTCGTTTCTATGAGAATCACGTGGGGGGGATGATAACTAGGCGGCTTAAGAATGAAGGAAAAGTATTATTGTTACAAAAATGTTTTTATTTTTCGACATAATCTAAACGTTCAATACATTTTGTAAGCGCGTCTTAACATTTTAAGTCAATACAATAGAAACTATTTAGAGACACCCGGTAAATAAGTTCATATTGTTAGAACTGTGCGCTTATTTGAATACACGTAGACAATAATGTAAACCTAACTACAAGTAATTCCAGCTAAAATAACCATTTAAAGCTTTCCTTTTGTAATAATAGATTTAATTTAAGTACAACGTAATAAAGTTCGAAACATATTTCTTCTTTAGCAAATCTGTAGGCAGGTTTAACCTTCAATAAGCAGCGAACGTTACTTCTTCCCGCTTTCCCCTGTACCATCTAAAAAGAAAGGTTTCAAAAGTCAGTATGAAGCTAAACACTGTAAGAGTAGCAAGTGATGCCATTTTTTTCGCGAGTGCAAGTGCACTTGAACAGGTCTGCGTCTAGGTTCAAAGTAAATAAAGTTTATTAGATGAAGAACTATCCCGTTTAACATTTTTAAATCAAGGTAATGAATTTGTGTTAATTTATTATTCAACGTCTTTGGCGAATTTTATTGGGATCAACCTCATCTTTAATCCGAGTTCTAAAATTGGTTAGGGACGTGTACGTGACGTACGCTACAAATACTAAATCATCTTGAACCTGGGCGTTGGTACCGTTACCATGCCGCTGCACTTGAAAACTACCGTACCCTGTTCACACGTAAGTGATGTATTCAATATAAACTTATGATCAGATAATTATACCCTGCTGGAACAATTAGTTCGATCAAATCATAATCAAAAGACGTTTGAATGAGCACTAAAAATAACGTATTGATTTTTTTGTTTATTTATTAAATTTAGTTGTTCATTGAAACAAGGCCATTGCAAAAAGGGCCGAATGTAGTACTAATTAACTGTAGTTAATAGAAATCCAGGGTCCCCTTAACGTAATTATAGAGACTAAATCTTTTATTATAATTTCGTTATGAGAGAAATGTATTTTGTATAATTGTACAATTTAACCTTTTTCTGAAAATTATTATATGAAATATTTAAGTACAGATTTTTTTATTTTATAACGATAGGAACCCATAGCTTTATTAGCGAATATTTTCTTCCAAGAAATAACTTATGTTAAGTAAATAGCATATTGTAGAGTACGCGTCTGACGTAACTCGATCAAAACCGGAGTCCAGTGGCGTGCACTAACTAATCAATTAAGTAATTATGCCATGATCAAATGTTGACCAATATGTTCTGAAATAGGATTCTTTGTTCTTCCCCGTTTCCATAACAGCGGACCTTGTGATTTTTAACAAAGTGGCGTCCCATATTACGACTTTATCACCATTATCTAAGAATTGCAAGACATACCTGAACGTAGCTATTTATAGAGTTAATAATTACCGTGGAACCTTCCCAATCGTCACTGTGCCGGCCGGAGCATTGCCGCTCTATCAGGAAAATAACATCTTACGCACCCTTTCGGGGCTTAAAACGACGTCCAACCCGTTATAATTTGTTCCAACGATATTGCAATGCTTTAATTCCTTCACGGGACAATTCTTCAAGCCCGGAAAAATAGGCATCTATATAGTTAAAAAAATTTGCCCCCACCCTACGAAAATTTTTAGTTTGGGAAATAGGTGAAAGTCCGATGAAGCTAAGTCGGGCGAATACTGTGGATGGGAAAGTAAATCATATTTTAATTCGTAAATCTTGGCCATTGAAACAATACTGTTCTGAGGGCGGGGATTATTATGATGAAAAATGATCTTTTTACGTGCAAACCGGACCTTGTTTCGTGAATTTTTTCGTTGAAGATGCCTAGGAGATTAGCATAGTATCCGCCATTTATTATTTGCCCCTTTGAAAGGTAATCGACCATTAGAATTCCCTTAGCTTCCCAGAAAACCTACGCCATTATCTTTCCGGCAGACTTCGTTATCCTGACTTTGTTTTCGGAGTATAGTAATGAACCCGTGTTTCGTATGTAGCAATAAACCTTTGCAGAAAATCAGCTGAATCCTTTCGAAAACAGTCCAAACATTCTTGTGACAGTTGAACCCTCATTCGAGTTTGCTCCAATAAGAGTAAACGCAGCACCCATCTTGGAGATAACTTTTTCATGCCTAATTCTTGTGTTACAAAATTGCACACCCACTCGTTTAAAATACCCACAGAACTGGCAATTTCGCTCAATATGTCTACGATTTTTATCACCATATCGTGGATTTGTGGTGTAATGACACTTCTAGGGCGTCCCGGTCGGTGTTCATCTTGGATGCTTGTGCGGTCGCGTTTGAACTGTAAACACAAAGGATGCATGCAGTATTGTCAAGTACTCTTTAGTTTTCTGCTATTTTGTTTACATCGCAGTAAGATTCTGATACATTATTTTACATAAATATGTGAGTTTGCCGCATTTTGTATTATTATTCTACCTAATTTTGGAGCTATATTGCAATGATAAAATTTTCGCGAAACTATAATTCATTAAATGCAGCCCAAATTACTTAGTCAGTTTTGTCACTATAAATCCAGGTGCGTTTTGAAATTAAAATCAAGTAGGTAACTTATAATAATACATAGAAATAATAACAACAGGAAGGTTAGCCAATTTTTAACTTTAATCAAAATTAAATAAAATGTGCATTGCGTATTTAAAGTAATAAATAATTATCCGCTAAAGCCAGGTTAGAAAACGTATTCAATATAGAGATTGGGTGTATTACGTTACACCCTCACCTGTATAAACCGATACACGTGAGGTGTCAAATTCAGTTGACTCATTGACTTCTGTATTAATCAGCGCAGATCAAATAAAGTAACGTGTTTAATAAACCTTCCAAAAAGTGGTGTTTTCTGCCAGGATGTACATATACAGACATTAAAACGCAACTTAAAATATTTATAACCGTACTGAAGACCGAAAAAAGATATGTTTATGGTTGAAAGAAGAAATATTACGGATATTTCTCCAAAAGCAATGCTTTGCTGTTATCGAGGACTATTTTAATGTGATTCCGACTGACTGTTTTTAATTTAAATAAATTTCATAATTTCGTAGCTGTTTTAGATAAAGGAAGACAGAAAACTTTTGAGTATACTCTCGGTGAAACAAGAAACGCGATGTTTTATCTGATATATTCAAATACCAATCTGATAAATGAATTACTACAAAAACTTCTCTTGTTATTTGTACTTAACCGATGGCTGAATCTCCATAATTTTTTGTTTTTCTTAGCTGTAAAATATGACATTTTAATAGGGAAATTTTATTGCGCTATTTTTATATTTTAGAGTATTTAATGAAATAAAATAATCTATGCACAATATTCGTCTTTTGCTTATAAAAGGGTTTTTTTAACTTAAAAGTTCACCACTAAAATGTCTATAAAGATAAAAATTAATAAATAACAAACCGTATAGGATAAATTAGATAAATGAACAAGATTTATTGCAGATTACGTTATTTATGCTTGTGTGTCAAAAATTACTATTTTACTATCCAATTTCGTTATGAAGCAATTTATTCAATTGAGAAATAAAATGGGTTTAAAGTATTAACTACGTAGTGCTGAAGTGCAATTCCATGAATATTCAGTTAATTTTAACTGGAATTTACTGTTGTAACTTAATTAACAGCTTTATATTTACGAAACGAAGTTTCGATAACCTGTTAGCTTCAAAATTTTCTCTATTTTTATTCAAATCAACCGACCAGAATAGATACTCTACGCGTTCTTATGGGTTAATATTCAGGCACCAAGAAAAAAACGAGTGTGACGTCGAGCCAATCGAAAATTGCTCAAGCGGTTTGAACGATTACCAAATTTCATTTCACTATATCTAGGATCTTATAGAAGATATACTTAGTGACACAGAAATTGCAACACCAACAAGGAATAGGAATTTCTTAATCAAAGTTGGTAGATCCGTTGGGCTGACAATAAGTAATAATTTATTAACTTTTGAGATCAAGTGGTAATGTGATAACGTCACATTTGACAGTTGTTATAATTTTTTGCTAACTTCTTCGGTATGTGTTTTCCATACGATTTGTTGTTCTTTTTCATTGTTGATTAACATTATTTTGATTGTTGTTCTTCTGTTAACATGTTTTGTTTGTTTGATCATGTCTAGAGTACGGCAACGAGGATATTACTGTTAATTAAGCGAATTTTGCAGAAATTGAATTATTGGTTTGCGCGAATCTGGTTATTCATTTGAGTAAATTGCTATCCGTGTAAATCGAAATCGGTCTACTGTAATGCGAGTGTGTCGTGCATGGTTTAAAGATGGCAGGAACATCGTAAAAGAGGAACCGGGGCTTCAAGAAGAACGAATGAGCGTCAAGATCTTCGCTTAAGACAACTGGCATTTAGAGAACGATTTTCCTCTACTCGGGCAGTTGGTGACCAATGGTTTGATGAAGAAGGTCGCCTTGTAACGCTTAGAAGAGTTTATCGCAGAATCCGAAGTTTTGGGTTAACATTATATCATACTCAACTTGTGCTTCCTTTGACTGCAGAACATTGTCAGCAACGGTTACAATGGTGCAATGAACGATCTTATCGGAATCTTGAATGACGCCATGTTTTCTTTAGTGGCGAATCTAGATTTTTTTAGCAATGCACGACGGTCGTATGGGAGTCAGAAGAAAATGGGGAAAATGACGGAATCTTCGATTTACAGTTGAGAGGCACGTACACCGCACTGTGGGTGTTATGGTTTGGAGTGTAATTACTTATGGCAGCAAGTCTCCCTTGGCATTCGTATTCATTCGAGGTAATATGTCTTCACAACAGTATATTGCGGAGGTGGTTGGAACACATCTTCTGCCATACCTACAAGAGCTCAAAGATCCATTATTCCAGTAAGATAATCCACGTCCACATGTAGCAAGGTTTTCCTTGAACTTCTTTGAGTAGGCCTAGATTCATCTTTTGCCCTAACTTCCAAGTTCTCCAGATCTTTCTTCCATTGAACATGTATGGAACATAATGGGTAGAATGTTGCGAAATTTGCAGCGTCCTCCTTTGACTTTGGATACCTTGAGACATGAGCTGCAACTTGAATGGAAGTCAATACCCCAAGACGAGATAAACCACCTTATTCAAACAATGGCTCGGCGTGTAAATAAATGTGTAAATCAGAGAGGCCGCACCACACATTATTATCAATTATTATAAAATTTTGTTAAACCATTGATTTTATATAAACAGATTGCTCACGCCTATACTAAAAATGGGAAACCGCAAAATGTCGGCGAACACCAGAGGGCATCACTGATACCTGTTAGTTTTCCAGCGAACACTAGGTGGCTCTGCATTCACGGTCTACTTCATTTTAGGTATATCATTACTCTTGTTAGTAATACGAACACGCCGAAAGTACTTGTATTTATATTTATCACGTTCGCCGAAACGGTTGTTTTTATTATGAAGTAATGAATTTGTTCGCAATTTATTTGAATTTCACAAATTATGCCACAAAAGTAATAACCCTTTTTATAT